>JAQFVV010012804.1:368249-528249 GCA_028023455.1 Epiperipatus broadwayi
TTGAGGACATGTGCAAGGGTTGGTAAAGAGATGGGGATTAAATTTAGTGAAGAAAAATCAAATATAATGATGGTTAATACTGAGGAAAGAAAAGATGTAGAATTTTTATTGGGAGATATTAAGTTAAGTGTGGTGAATAGATATAGTTATTTGGGAATTATTTTAAGTAATCAGAAAAATTATTTGGATGAATGGGAGAAAAAATTGATAAATGAAGCAAAGAAAAGAAAGGGATTGATAAAGAAATTAACAGTATTTTCATATAATAAATATAATGTAGCTAGAAGTATATGGAAAGGAGTTGCAGTAGCAGGGTTAACATATGGTAATGATGCATTATATGTTAGTAAAAAGATATTAGATTATTTAGAGAAAGTACAAAGGGAAGTAGGAAGACATGCATTAGATGCAGAGATGTGGACAGCAAAGGACGCAATTCGAGAAGAAATGGGATGGTCAAGTTTCTATATGAGAGATGCAAAAAGTAAAATGAAAATGTTTGGTAGGTTGCAGTTTATAGATAGTAAAAGAATAGCCAAAATAGTGTCTAATTGGGTTATGAGTAAAGGGCAGATAACAAGGTGGGTGAGCAAGGTAATGTGGTATGCAAAAGATTTGGATAAAGAATTTATATAGGTATACTTGTATAAAAGATGGGATGATTGTGTTAGGAGGATTGTTGAGTGTTATAATGATAAGGAATGGGATAAAGGAATAGAAGAATTAATAAAAAATAGGGAGTTGGAGAAATAAAGAAGTAGTATGGAGGGTAAGAAGAGTTTAAATATATATAGAAGTAAATGGAATATTGGAAGTGAGTTAATTTATGATAATAGTAAGGAAAGTAGTTTATTGTTTAAGGCTTGAATGTGATCTTTAGCAACAAGAGAATATACATGTAAATGGAAAAATATGGGTGATTTATTTTGTAAATTATGTAAGGAAGGAATTGAAAATATTAGGCATTTGTTAATTGAATGTAAATGTTTGAAAACAGAACGGGTACATATAATGAAGTTGTGGAAAAATAAATATGAAAAGAGTGATTATACAGAAAGTGAATTATTGGTTTTTATGCTGGGTTTGGGAAAAGATAAGGGGGATTTAGATATAAAGGTTATAGAGTTGACAAAAATTATGTTGTGGAAATGGGATAGAGCAGTTTATGGGTAAATTTAGAGTGGGGAATGTAAAAGAAAGTGGCTAACAGGTTTATCTGGGCATAATTGCTGAGATATTCTTGACTTCGTTTAAGGAGAAGCCATAATACATCACATCACATTACATCACATTTTCTTGAGGTTTACAGCCTTAGTAAATATTAATAGTTAATATAATAAATAAAGATTTATAAAAAAGTTGCATGTGACTTGTTTTATATAGACATAATTCTTTTTAATAGTAATTATTTCTATCAAAAACACTCAAGCCAAATTTAATTCTATTATTGATTTCATCCATTATAATTTCTTCTGTACTAATAATCTGACTAAGATATTTGTAATGGTTAACTTCTTCTAACTCATCATTATCAATCTTTTTTTCACCTTTTAAGAAAATCCACTGAAAGTTGCTTTAGTCTTTTTAACATTTACATTTAATCCTACTTTCAACGACAACTCTTACAATATTTTCTGAAGCTCCAAAACATTATTTCAAAAACAACTGCATATTCTGTACAATCTAGATGATTTAAATTTTTTACTTCCTTAGCTTTTCATTTTAATCCACAAAACACTTCTTGCAAAACTGCTGTCAAATGTTTCCCATTGTAGTTTTATATTTAAAAGACTTTGCAAATATTTATGAATCTCTTTGTCTAAAATATGTTTCAAATTGTTTTATCAAGTTGAACGTTCCATCATCAGATTTTCAATGAAATATATGACTGAAGAGTTGTGGGTTGGAGTAGTTTGAAGCCTGTCAATTAAAGTATGAAGATTGGCTATCTTAATATAAAGCTTAGCACTGATTGTATATATGTATGGAGATAGTAATCTGGACCAACTGATGATTGCTGCTTTAGCATGAAATACGTATATTGGTGATTATTTATCTTTTCAACATGTGTATGATCAGGTGGGTCAGCAATATGAGATGGCATGGAGAGCTTAGGGCGTGTGAAAATCCGAGGTTGAATCCTTTATATATTACATTATATATGTACAGGTGTGTGTAAATCTGTACAATGTATTAATTTACAAAAGTATTTTTGAAAATATTATCAAAAAAATATTTTAAAAAAAAATAACTATGTTAAAAATATTAATTTAATAGAAGAAAATTATAAAAGTTGATTATAAAAATTATATGTTAGTTACCTAATGGACTTTTTGAATATATAATTACAGATAAATTATAAAACAATTTGAAATATTTCAAAAATACAGATTCATAATAACTGCAAAATATTATAATAAAATAGAATAAGAATAAAATAATCATTATGTTTATAAATTATTTAACAATTTATTTAATAAATTAAAAATTTACAGTAGTATATGAAAATAAAAACTCAAATTAAGAAGTACATTTTTTTAAAAAAAAAAAAATTAATTATTATCCTATTAAGACATAGTTACGTTTTAGCAGGAAAGGTTGTCATAAATAATTTAAATATTTACAGGTGTTTTGATTTTAAACGTAATACAAAATAAGCTAACGATAGCAAAATAAATAAATAAATGAAACAACAATTATAGTAATGCATTATCAAATTACGCATCCATATATATTATAAATATTAAGTATCCTTTTTAACTCAATAAACATCGCATGGTCACCGTTTCTTATGCTTGCTTATAACTGTTATTAAAACAGGCAAAACTCCATACAGTATTGCCACTCAGTGCAAGCCGGAGTAATCAATGGATGCCAAAAGACTTGTCCTTAAAATCCCCATCTAGTGCCTACTCATCCAATATCCCCAGACTAGTTTCTGGATTGTGACCTTCGTCAGTGAGGAGCCTTGGATCTGAAAGCAGTGCACCTAGATCTTAGGATCCTAAGATCTAGGTGCAGATCTTAAGATCTAGGTGCAGTGCTTTTACACCCAAGGCTCCTCTCTGACAAAGGCCGCAAACCAGAAACTAAAAGGCCACAAGCCAGAAACTAGTCTGGGGATATTGGATGAGTAGGTACTAGATGGGGATTTTACGCACAAGCCTTCTGGCATCCATTGATTACTCTGGCTTACACTGAGTGGTAATACTGTATGGAAAGTTTTGCTTGAATTAATAAGTATCCGTTATTGTTTTTTTAAATTTTATATTTATTTATTTTATTTTTCTAAAAAATGTAGTTTTTTTTTTTTTTAATTCAGTAAGTAAATTGTTAAGTAATTTAGAAACGTAATGTTTTCTTCATGGTTCCACATTTACTATAAGATTTTGAAATTATATACGAATCTGTTTTTATAATAATTGAATCAAATTGTTTTACAAAAGTTAAATTTATTTTTCTATAATTATATATTTAAGAATCATTTTATAACTAATTTTTTTTTTATGTAATTGTAATAATATTTTTTATTAAATTACCTGGATATTTTTGTAGCAATGTAAATCTTTTGATATTAGAATAACTAGCAGACGATAAACTGTTATTACTTATTTAATATTCGCGCGCGCACACACACACACACATGCATATAAAAATATATTAGTAACAAGAACATTCAAAAAGAAAATATTATTGCCTTTATAAAATAGTGATATAAAGTATCTAAATTTATTAATTAAATGATTAATATATTTTTAATATACGTATTCATCAATTAGCATTTTAAGATATTTAATATATTTAACTATTCTATTTCTATACGTTTATTATCATTTGCAGTGTATTATTGATATACATGAAGTCTTGAAAATATAAGTACATATTTATATTTTTATATTTTATATGGGGAAACCATAACATACATTTGTTTGTTTTTTTGCCATTTAAAGCATCAATAAATAACTTGGTGAAACGTTCTTCACAATTTCTGACTGCAATATCATTATTATTCTTCATACCTATAATAAGAGTATTTATTACCTGCATACTAATAATTATCCTTTACTATTAATATTTCCCGAATCGTTTATAAAACAATAACAACAATGCACTAACACACACAGTCTTGAAAAACTTTGTATTTTCTGACTGTAAAAGGTTATTGAACAGTACGATTATTATTTAAAATAAACTTGGTAAATTTCACATGACTTTATATTTATTCAATACAAAAGTATTATTTATCGTTACATATACATGTATGTTTATTTATTATAGAGTTTTAGAAATGAGTGAGATATATGTGCTCTATAAACATAATATCAGTTATTTAAAAATCAATTTACATTAAAATATATAAGCTGGTTTAAGTTTGCTCTCTGACCGTTATTGTTCTAGATAACTCTAAATAAAATGATTTTAAATACAGTAAGAAGTGGTCGTTTTCTTGCTGTAAAAGTTGGAAGCTAAAAGGCACTTCAATTATTATTTAAAATGAACTTGGTAAATTTCACAAGGCGTTATATTTATTCATTATATATATATAATCGTTATTACCCAATATATTTGATATTTTAACTATGACCTCATTGAAAAAATTAAAAGTCTGAAGTGGAGTTAAGCTGGATATATTGCTATAAGATATGATAATAGATGGACAATTGACATTTTAAACTGGATTTCAAAAGATTGTAAAAGACCCAGAAAGAGATCACATGTGGGATGGATGGATAAAATAAGAAAGTGTGCAGGGGTGTTGTGGAGAAGAGAAGCTAAAGATTGGAGAAGATGGATTGAACTTGGGGAGACCTTCATCCTGCAGTGGATTGATAATGGTTGATGATGATCATATCTATTATTTAATTAATTTTTGAATAAATTGAGCAATTTGCATATTATTCCACAATTTTTTAGTCTCTGAATTAAGTTCACATTCAATAATATCAAAAGCCTAATAAGAATCTACAAAAATTACAGTTATGCATTATTAATTTTATTTGCAAAATTCTCCAGTAACATGGTGATATATTTGTCTTCTTAAAAACCATATTTATTTTTATTAAAAAAGTTATTTTTCATTATTTTTTTTATTATTTTAGAACATCTTTTTGCATTACTTTAGCATTTGTAGGAAGTAGGAATATTGTGCTATAGTTATGAAAACTATTTTCATCATAGATTCAAAAACTGGTTTTTAGTAAATTATAGGTATAACATGCCACTTAATGACTGATGCTATTAAAAAATAAAGAGCATTTGTGATATTTAAATTTAAAATAAACAACAACTTCAATATTGACTTCCATTATAAATTTAAACTGGCAGTCAAGATTTAAGATCAAATTATTTTTCATTTACACAAGTTACCTCTTAAATTTGTATTTATAATAAAACTTCATGATAAATCAACTTCTGTTTGTTTTTTCTTTGCATAACAGATCCATTCATTGATTTTTAGTAGGATTCAATAAAGTAATATATATATGTATATGTTGATATGAAGATTTACACGGGTTCCATATATAAAAGACATATTTTGCGGGTTCATCCGTGTTAAAATATTTTAAAATACTGACATTTCGACTTGGTAACACAAGTCATCCGCAGAGTAATAAAAAGTAGAAAGACAGTTGTAGAGGCGCTACAATCACAGATTTGATCAGTATTGATAGGTGATTCATTAATAATAGAATGTGGAGATATAATTGCAAGGGAAAATAGAAACAGGTATGTAAGAGTATGTTTGCCGGGAGCTAAAATTAGGGATGTTACAGATAAAATAAAGAAGCAAGGGAATAGAGATGTATATGTTATAATAGGGACTAATAATTTATCAGAGGCATCAGAGAAAGTAATGGGTGAGTACACACAATTGATTAAGAATTTGAGTATGGTTAAAGGAAGAGTAGGAATAGTTGGATTATTACCAAGATTTGATAAAAGGTATATGTTAGATAGGGCATGTTCTATAAATGAGATTTTGAAAGAATTGTGTGAGAGAAATGATGTTATGTTTGTGGATGTGTGGGATTTTTTTATTGAGAAGAGGGAGTTATTTGGTAAAAATGGGTTGCACTTAGGAAAACAAGGAAGGGAAGTTTTAGGAAGTCTGATTTATAAAGAATGTAGTTCGGGGAAACTTGTAAAGGGGGGTAGGATTTTAAATTTTAGTGGTATTAAAAAGATGAAGAATGGATGGGAGGTAAGGAATAAACAAAGGGCAGTTGATTTAGATATAAATGTAGATGTGGAGAGGGAATGGGTCTGTAAAATTAATAGTAAGCAAGTTATTTATAAACATAATGGAGAGGAAAGAATCAAAAAAAATTATAAAAGAGTAAATTGGGTATTTGAATATGCAAGGTGGTAGGAGATCAGAAAGGTGGCAGGAATTAAACAAAGCAATTGAAAATGAAGGGCTTGGGGTATTAGCAGTAGTGGAAACACATCTAAGAGAAGATGAAGAACCTATTTTGGAAGATTTGGTATGGCAGGGTATAAATAGAAAAGAGAAAGAAAAAAAGGGTGGTGGTATAGGTGTTATATCAAAAAAATATTTAAATACTGTTAAATGCCAAGAACATTTGTGGTTTTAAATAAGGTTGGGAAAACAAGAATGGATGGTGGCTATAGTTTATATAGCTACTGGAGATAGTCAAACTATAATGGAATGGAACAATAGCATATATGCATGCCTAGTTAAGGATGTACAGAGTTTTAAAGAAATGGGGAAGAGAATAATGGTTATAGGAGATATGAATGGGCATATTGAAGAAATTGATGATGTAGACAATAAGAATGGACAGCTTTTGAAGGAATTTTGTCAGAGAGTAAATTTGAGCATTGGAAACTTATCAAATATTTATGAGGGACAATATACATGGTCTAGGAATAATATATCATACACAATAGATTATGTATTGGTAGAGAAAAAGGGAATGGATAAAGTACGGAAAATTTAGGTGTTTGATAATGAAGAGAGAGTATGTAATAGTGATCATAATTTCTTTGTAATTGAAATGGTTAGTAATGTGATGGAAAATAGAAATAAAAGTAGAAACAATAGTGAAAGATGTGGATGGAGAGTGAATGATAAGAATAAGTTAGAAGAGTATAGAATACAAGTTGAAGAAACCATGGAAGAGTTGGCTGGAAATGAGTATGAGGACTGGTGTGATGAAATAGAAAAAGTGGCAAATAGGATTTAAGGTGAGAATATTCAGAAGAATAAAAGTAATAGAACAATGGGTGCTTGTATTATAGATAAAGATTCCATTGGATGGCGCCTTTTGCAAGCTAAAACTATAAAATATGACCATTCCTAGGCCGTTGATTATAATAATTTTGCTGTGCTTTTTTGAAATGCGAAAATAAAAACAAAACAAAATTGTCTTTTAAAAATATTATTTCTTATTAACATATACAATTTAAATGATAATAATAAATGTAAAATAAAATCAAAAAATTACAATTTGATTTGTGTTTTTTCTATTGTATATTTTTTTAATTGTGTTACGGCTTTTTTTTATTAATTTTCTATCAGATATTTTTTCACTTGTGTTACGGCTTTTTTTTTATCAATTTTCTATCGGATATTTTTTTACTTCTGTTATGACTTTTTGTTGTTGTTGTTGTTTAACTAAAAAATAATAATCATAATAAAAAGTAAAATTTCTTAGTCTATTTTTTATTTTTTTAATCTTCGTTTTACATTTCTTTTTTTTTTTTTTACAGACAAAGAGATATTACGGCTATTTTTTACTTGAAATAGAATGACAGTAAAAAGTAAAAGTTGTTACTGTTAGTTTTAGGGTTAGGTTTAGTTTTAGGGTTAGGTTTAGGGTTAGTTTTAGGTTTAGTTTTATAGTTAGGGTTAGTGTTCTGTTGTTTGTAATGCTAAAATAAAAAAATTCAAAATCGTAACCATACTCGGACAAAATAAAGAAAGTCAAACTTTTTTAAACAACAACAAACACAGATAAATGTCTTCTTTACTTACTAAACATGTTTATAACATTTGATTTTTATGAAATTTACAAAAAAAACTGTATATTTGTACTTTTCTTACTGGATATTTTTTTTGGTACTGCTCTTTTTTACTTCAAAAATATACACACAGTGTCTCGTGGAATGTTACGAACAGTACGTTACTTGACGCATTATCTAATTGCAACTCACTAAAAACATAGATATTTAACATTTTCCCAATTAAAACTTCAATACAGTACATTGTAAAAAGTCTTAGAATTATTATTTTAAAAAAAGTGAGCATTTCAATACTTTAAAATAAAAAAAAAATCCAATGAAAACAACATTTCCATCCAATTCAAATACAAACTCTCTCATCAAGCGTAACTATTTTATAAACTGTGTGAATTCGGAAAATGTAATTGCTGCCATGTGACATACATGCTGTACTGTGATGCGACATAGCAGCCTGCATTCTGTAGCACAACAAAAAAGTTGTATTATAGAAAATGCGGGTTCAAATGTGTTGGCCGCGGAAACAGCATTTTTATGTGTTTTGGCATGAAAATCGTGCCATAGAACGACGTCTTTAGCTATAAAATGAGTACCGAACAATGAGAGTTAGTAAAAGTGTAAAAGACAGGAAAAAAGCATGCAGAGAATATAAGTGTGCTATTAAGAACAAAGAAAGTGAAAAAGATATTAATGCTAAATGGGAAAAGTACTTAGAAAAAAAGAAGTTAGCTAAAATAGATAATTATAGAGAGAGAATGAAACTAAATAGTAAATTATTGGATGATATTAATAAAAGTGGAAGAGATGGGAGTAAAAAATTTTGAAATTACATTAAAAGGAGAAATTTAGGGGAGAGAGAGATAGTACTACTGGATGAGAAGGGAATAGAATGCAGCTCTAGAGAAGAATTAGAGAGAATATTGAATAGTTATGTAATGGATATAGAAAAGATATTAGATGTGAAGAACAGAGGGATAGAAAATATGAAATCATATAGTAATGGGAATATTAGCTTTACAGAAAAGAAACTGAATGAGGCATGGAAGAAATTGGAAAAGTGGTAAGGCAAGAGGGTTAGGTGGATGGGCAGCAGAGATGGTAATGAATTTAGGGTATAGGGCAAAAGTAAAGTTACTGTCATGTTTTAATAAGATGGCACAGAAGAAAGTTTTTCCGGGTAGCTGGTGTAATACAAGAGTAAGATTATTATTTAAAGGAAAAGGTAAGGTTCATAGAAAGTTAAATAATTATAGACCAATAGCGGTAACATCAGTTTTATATAAAGTTTTTTCATGTATGGTGGCTGGAAGAGTTGCAAAGTGGATGGAAGAAAATAATGTAGTGGGGGAAATGCAAGGAGGCTTTAGGTCACATTGGCATATAGGAGATAGTTTATTTGTAGTTACACAACTTATAGATATGAGTAGAAATTCAGGTAAACAGTTATATATGAGTTTTATAGATATAGAGAAGACATATGATAGAGTGAGTAGAAGTAGATTATGGATAAGTTTAGCAAATCTGGGAATGGATGAAGCTTTAGTGGGTGTCATTAAGAAATTATATGAAAATAATTACTATACATATCAATTAGGGGATATAGAATCAGTTAAAGTTAAAAATGTGGTGGGACTGAGGCAAGGATGCCCTACGTCACCTATTTTGTTTGTGTTGTATTTGAGTGAAATGGAGAAAGCAATAGAAAGTCTTGGAAGAGGGATAGAGATACCGTTAATAGATGGCAAGAGAGCATATACATTGTTGGATCTTTTTTGTGGATGATGTCTTTTTGTGTGCAGAAAGAAGAGAAGATATGGAAGTTATGTTGAGGACATGCACAAGGGTGGGTAAAGATATGGGGATTAAATTTAGTGAAGAAAAATCAAATATAATGATGGTGAATACTGGGGAAAGAGAAGACAAAGATTTCTTATTGGAGGATATAAAGTTAAGTGTGGTGAATAGATATAGTTATTTGGGAATCATCCTGAGTAATAAGAAAAATTGCTTGGATGAATGGGAGAAAAAATTGATAAATGAAGCAAAGAAAAGACAGGGATTGATAAAGAAGTTAACAGTGTTTTCATATAATAAATATGATGTAGCTAGAATTGTATGGAAGGGAGTGGCAGTAGCAGGGTTAACATATGGCAATGATGCATTATGTGTTAGTAAAGGGGTTTTAGATTGCTCAGAAAAAGTACTAAGGGAAGTAGGAAGACGTGCATTAGATGCTGAGGTATAGACAGCAAAAGAGGCAATTCAAGGAGAAATGGGATGGTCAAGTTTTTATATGATGGATGCAAAAAGCAAATTGAAAATGTTTGGTAGATTGCAGTTTATGGATAATAAAAGAATAGCCAAAATAGTATTTAATTGGGTTACAAGTAAATGGCAGGCAACAAGATGGGTGAGAAAGGTAATGCGGTATGCAGAAGATTTGGATAAAGAATTTATGTCGGTATACTTGTACAAAAGGTGGGATGATTGTGTTAGGAGAATTGTTGAGTGTTATGGTGATAAGGAGTGGGATAGAATAATAGATGCATTAATAAAGAATAGGGAGTTGGAGAGATGGACAACTAGTATGGAGAGTAAAACGAGTTTAAATATATATAGAAGTAAACAGAACATTGGGTGTGAGTTAATTTATGATAATAATAAGGAAAGTAGTTTATTGTTTAAAGCTCAAACAGGATCTTTAGCAACAAGGGAATATACACGTAAATGGAAAAATATGGGTGATTTAGTCTGCAAGTTGTGTAAGGAAGGCATAGAAAATATTATGCATCTGTTACTTCAATGTAAATACTTGGAAGCAGAAAGGGTACAAATAATGAAGTTATGGAAGATTAAATATGAACAAAGTTATTATACAGAATGTGAGTTATTGGTTTTTATGCTAGGTTTGGGGAAAGATAAGGGGGATTGAAATATGAAAGTCATGGAGTTGACAAAGATTATGTTGTGGAAATGGGATGGAGCAGATTATGGGAAAACTTAGGGTGGACAATGGAAAAGGAAGGTAAAGTGGCTAACAGGTTTCTCTGAGCATAGCTGCTGAGAGATTCCTGACTCCATTTAAGGAAAAGTCACAGTGCATCACATATGCATTATGTGTTAGTAAAACGGTTTTAGATTATTTAGAGAAAGAACAAAGGGAAGTATGAAGACATGCATTAGATGCAGAGATGTGGACAGCAAAGGAGGCAATTCAAGGAGAAAAGGGATGGTCAAGTTTTTATATGAGAGATGCAAAAAGTAAAATGAAAATTGCAGTTTATGGATAGTAAAAGAATAGCCAAAGTAGTGTTTAATTGGGTTATGAGTAAAGGGCAGGTAACAAGATGGGTAAGAAAGATAATGTGGTATGCAAAATATTTGGATAAAGAATTTATATCAGTATACTTACTTGTATAAAAGGTGGGATGATTGTGTTAGAAGGATTGTTGAGTGTTATGGTGGTAAGGAATGGGATAAAAGAATAGAAGCATTAATAAAAAATAGGAAGTTGGAGAGATGGAGAACTAGTATTGAGGGTAAGAAGAGTTTAAATATATATAGAAGTAAACGGAATATTGGATGTGAGTTAATTTATGATAATAGTAAGGAAAGTAGTTTATTGCTTAAGGCTCGAACGGGATCTTTAGCAACAAGAGAATATACATGTAAATGGAAAACTATGGGTGATTTAGTGTGCAAATTGTGTAAGGAAGCTATAGAAAATATTAGGCATATGTTGATTGAATGTAAATGTTTGAAAGCAGAAAGAGTACAGATAATGAAGTTATTGTAGAATAGGTATGAACAAAGTGACTATACAGAAAGTGAGTTATTAATTTTTATTCTGGATTTGTGAAAAGATAAGGGGGATTTAGATATAAAGGTTATAGAGTTGACAAAGATTATGTTGTGGAAATGGAATGGGGCAGAATATGGGAAGACTTAGAGTGGGGAATGGAAAATAAAGTGGCTAACAGGTTTATCTGGGCATAATTGCTGAGATATTCTTGACTTCGTTTAAGCAGAAGCCAAATACATCACATACATCACATCAATAAGTGAGATGATACAAGCAAACTTCCTCCTATTTGGAAAGATTTTTTTAAAAAACATTCTTAATTTAACATTTTTGCTACTGGTGGAACTTTAACATTTTTTTCAAATCAGTGATTGTAGCTCCTCTACAACCATCTTTCTACTTTTTATTACTCAGTGGATGATTTGTGTTACCAAGTCGAAACATCAGTATTTTAAAATATTTTAACATGGATGAACCCGCAAAATATGTCTTTTATATATATATGGAATAATATTATGATTCGATGTTTGTATTTTTAAAGCAATATACATAATTATATAAATAAATATTTGTAAATACAGTAACCAAATAATTAAAAAATATTATCCACTTAGGAGCGCTTTCGATTATCCCAGTAATCTGTGTCAACTAAAGCTTTGAAATGCTAACTTTCCCACAATTCCGTAATCTTAATGTTTTCTGCTTGCTTGTTAATTAAGTCATATTTATATGTGTATATTAGCATAGCCTCCTTTATTTTTCTTTTATTGTTATTTTTTTCAATTTGCAATATTTTTACACTGTTAAAATTGAAGTCAAAACCATAAATACATGATATATATATATAGTAAACAAAATCAAGTCATACATCATGTGACTTAACATGATAAGCTTGTAATTATAAATTAAAATAATGAGTGTGCTAATAGCTCTAACAAGCTTTAGTAATAAATGACACAAGAGAAAGCATGTAAAATCTCTATTTAGAAATTATCCCTATCCCCAAACCAGTTTCAAGCTATTGGCAGCTATTATCAGTGAAACGCTAGAATATTTCAGACCCTAGATTCAAAATAATTAGATAGAGATTGTAAATGCTTTCTCTAGCAGCATTTCAGCTATTAGCACACTCATTATTTTAGTTTTAATATATATATATATAAACCACCAGGCATCACATGATCAGCTCATAACTGTTATTAAAAAAGGCAAAACTCTCCATATAGTAGTGACACTTAGTGCAAGCCAGAGTAATCAATGGATGCCAGAAGGCTTGTGCACAAAATCTCTATCTACTGCCTACTCATCCAATACCCCCTGACTAATTTCTAGCTGTATGGAGAATTTTGCCTGTTTTAATAACAGTTATGAGCAAACATAAGAAATGGTGATCATGTGATGTTTAGTGGTTTAAATGTCAATCCTTCCAAATAGGATAGTGGTAGATATGGTTATTAAAAAACAAAGACACCAAAATGTATGGGTTTAGACATATGACTATATAGTCTAATGAACTTGGATTGAAAATATTTTTGTTTTCAATTTTATTCTCATAGTTTAGTAATTAAGTAGAGATGTGGCTGCTGGAGGGTTGCATTAGATCCTAAAATCTAGGTGCAGTGCTCTCAGGTTCAAGGCACATCACTGACAAAAGCTACAAGTTAGACATTAGTCTGGGGATATTGGATGAGTATGCACTAGATAGGGATTTTATATACAAGCCTTCTGGCATCTATTGATTCCTTTGGCTTGCACTGGGTGGCACTACTGAATGGAGAGTTTTGCCTGTTTTAATATATATTTAAAGTTAATTTTACTTATTTAAATTATATTTAAATACTATTTGTTTAAATGTTATTTAAAGCAATGCATGTTTTTTTAAAATTTATATAATACTATCTTATAAAGTATATACTAAAAGAGGTAAAGTATTGCAAGGTTTATGACTACCCATGTGCACTATAAATTATGCTGCCCTCCTTAGAATTTTTTTTATTCTTATATAAAAAGTACATACGAACTTACTTATGAAATGTGTTCCTTATATATTTACTATTAAACATATAAACTTTAAATTAAACATAAATTCAATGTATATGTAAAGAAAGGAATTATAATTGTGTGATTTTTTCGCATATGTTAGTGAAGCTATAATTATAATTTAAGATTTAATATACTAACTTAGCGCTTTCAGGATTACGTATTCAAATCCCATACTCACAGCTTTAAGAATGAAGATTCTGTTGTGAATTGTTGTACATGTATGCAAATGAGCTTGAATTTTTAATTAATTAGTCTATTGTTTGGAGAGAGCAAAGCATACCTCTCTTTTATTAATGGCATTGAGGTCATTTTCTATGTAATAAGCTTTTTTGATTTTTCTTTTGGCATCGCTCTTCTCTGTGCAAATTATTTGGGCAGAACTGGGTTCAAATAAGTGGCTTGTAGCTGCTTGGTGGTCCCAGAAAAATGATGCCACAAAAAAAGTCAAAGAGGCTTATTACTTAGCAAATGACCTCAATGTCATTAATAGAAGAGAGGCATGCTTTGCTCTCTCCAAACAATAGACTAATTAATTAAAAATTCAAGCTCATTTGCATATATGTACAACAATTCACAACAGAATCTTCATTCTTAAAGATATGAGCATGGATTTGAATACTTAATCCCAAAAACACTAAGCTAGTATATTAAATCTTAAATTATAATTATAACTTCACTAATGTATGTGAAAAAAAATTGCACAATTATAATTACAATTTTATTGGTGAAGAAAAAAGACAAGTTATTGCATAAAGAAAGGAAATAAATCACCTTCTCCCATGTTATGATTTAAAAGCACTCTAAATACTGAACAAAGGAATGTTGGCAAATGTATTCTTATAAACATCAGAGCTCCCAAGAAAATGTGGACTTATTCTATTCTTGATTCAACATTTAGAATGCTTCTAATTCATAAGGTGGGGAGAGTGATTTACTCCCTTTGTTTACATTACTATTAAATAGTTGTTTTTTTTGATAATAGAGAATTGTAGTTGTTTTTTTTTTCATATGTCATAGCATCTTCCAGGAGGCGAACCCGCAACAAATGTCTGCAACCAACTGCTTGCTTGTAAGGCAGCTGTGCTGACCTCTTGGCTAACAACGCTTGACAAAGAATTGTAGTTTATGTCTAAACATTAATAAGATTGTGTTAATTATTAAATACATCAGGAAAAAAAATTTTTTAAACTAAAACATAAAAAAACAGCCTTTGTAATTTATCATGTAAATTTTATTACAGATCGTTGTTTTTAATTGTTGATTTCTAATGTATTGCTCCAAATCTTACATTTTTTTTCAAAAATATGTTCCTCAAAATCCAAGTAATTTTCAATTTGTTTTATTAGATACGTTGAAAGAATAGACTCATCAACATTAATAAATTCAGTTACAATATACCTTGATTCTTTAACATTATTGTGGATATTTTGTATCACTTATAAAGAATTTATTAATAAAGCTGTAAATTGTTTTTGTGGTTCTAATTTATATTGTTTATGAAATCTGTATTGCACATCAGACAAATATTTTGTTTTCCATTTCAACATGCTGCAGCGTTTATAAAATTATTATAAAGTTATGTAAAATAATAGATGTAAGAATAATTACACTACACAGTGAGAGCTGGAATAGTTTTGTTCTAATTTATGTGGCCATCAGTATTGTGCCCCAACTAAGCATATATTGGTTTTCATTCCAACATGATACAATATTTATGAAATATAATGTTATGTAAAATAATAGATGTAAGAATAGGTACACTACATGATTAGTGGAATTGGGTTATTTTTCTAATTTGTTGTTTTGTCTTCTATATTGCACAGCAGATAAACGTTTTGTTTTTATTCAGACGTAATACAATGTTTATGAAAATTATTATAAAGTTATATAAAATATCAGAAATAAGAATTGATACACTGCACAAGAACAAGAATTGTATTGAATATTTATCTCTAAATTTAGTAAGAATTAAGTTTGTTTATAAAAGGCAATGATAACAAATATTTATGCTGTGAACAAACATCTCAACTAAGTTATTTCTTTAAAGTAATATTTCTTTCAATTGGGGTTGAAAATGACCTGTTAATGATAAAATAGTTCAATGTAGTTCTCTGAAACTCTATAATAATTTACATTAATCGAAAAAAAAATTATATAGCCTATATTCAAGATTAGTAATAGCAAATGTCAGTACTTAAATGCGACAGTATGTTGGACTGTTTCCAGCAACTATAGAAAATGTTGACTGTATAGAACATTTTAAACTTTATATAAACTTTTCAAATACAAACAACTTGTTAGTAATAATATACAAATAGACAACACAAGTTAGTAATTAAACAATGTTTTGACTAGTATTATTCTCCACTCTTCTTCAGGTGTTACAGGCCTGACCAGTGACAGTATTCACATAGGAGTCAATTTCGTACTTTCAGATTCTCAGATATCAAATTTAAGACAGATGCTCTAACCAACTGAGCTTGTGTTTGATATTCAAGAATCTAAAGGTGTGAGTTTGACTCCTATGCAAATACTGTCACTGGTCAGGCCAGCAACATCTGATGAAGAGTGGAGAATAATACCATTTGAAATGTTGTGTATTTACTAACCTATGTTGTCTATTCATGTGTTATTACTAACAAGTTGTTTGTATTTGAAAAGTTTAAAATCTTCTATACATTCAATATTGATTGGTAGATGATGGAAATAGTCCAATATATTATCACATCTAATAGAGTATCATCACCAACCTTCAAGCAAACATATCAGTATTTAAAGTAAATATTAGTAAAATTGAAAACATTTTCTTAAAGCAAATAGAAAATATATAAATTTGGCCTCTTGGCACATGTTGCACAATAAGATGTGGGTGGTTCTGACAAGAAGAGTATTAATATATTGCCAATGAAACTGACAGAACATCTAAACTATTGAGTTTCCAACAATCTTGTTTTTAAACCACTAAACATCACATGACAACCATTTCCTATGCTTTCTCATAACCATTATTAAAACAGGCAAAACTCTCCATACAGTAGTGCCACTCAGTACAAGCCAGAGTAATCAATGGATTCCCGAAGGCTTGTGCATAAAAACCCTGTCTAGTGCCTTGGATCTGCACACCTAGATTTAGGTGCAGTGCTCTCAGATCCAAGACTCCTCACTGATGAAGTCCACAAGACAGAAATTAGTCTGGGGATATTGGATGAGTAGGTACTAGATAGGGTTTGTATGCCCAAGCTTTCTGGCATCCATTGATTACTCTGGATTGCACTGAGTAGCACTACTATATGGAGAGTTTTGCCTGTTTTAATCTTGTTTTATGAGTTTTTTTAAAAGTTTGACTCTTAAATAATTAAAAAATGTAAATTTATTATTTGTAGAATAACATGACCAATATATTTTATCAGATACTTCAACTGTAAGAAATGTTGATTCTTAATCATCTTTTATATGTTCTTCACAATGGATGATTTCTTTGAGGAATGTAATGTAATTATTATAAAAATTAATTATCAGAACACAGATGAATTATTTATTCATTAATTCTGTGTTGTTTTGTAAATATAAATAATTTTAATATATTGTATAGTGAGTTATTTATTAATTAGTCACATTTTGTTTTTTAATTTTCTTCATTTTCTGATGACATACCTTGTATGAAAAATCACAAAATACGTTTTGCCACCTATTGAAAAAAACTGCTAAGTATTTTTTTAATTATAAACAAAGCAAAACTCTCCATACAGTAGTGCCACCCTGTGCCTACCAGAGTAATCAATGAATGCCAGAAGGTTTGTGCATAAAATCCCTATCTAATGCCTACTCATCCAATATCCCCAGACTAGCTTCTGGCTTGTGGACATTGTCAGTGAGGAGCTTTGGATCTGAGAGCACAGCACCTAGATCTTAGGATCTAATGCAACCCTCCAGCACCCACCTTTTACCTCTACTTAACTACAAAACTATGAGAATAAAATTGAAAACACAAAAATATTCAATCTAACTGACAATGGTCACAAACCAGAAACTAGTCTGGGGATATTGGATGAATAGGCATTAGATAGGGATTTTATGCACAAGCCTTCTGGCATTCATTGATTACTCTGGTTGGCACAGGGTGGGACTACTGTATGGAGAGTTTTTCTTTGTTTATAAACAATTATATGCTAGTATAAGAGATAGTGATCATGTGATGCTTAATGGTTTATTTTTTTAATTACGACTAAAATAATGGTTTGTATTCTTTCTTAGGTGTCTTGAACTTTGTGATATTAATTTGAGAAAATATTTCAAATGGTTAAAACCTTGATTTTTGTGAAATTTATTAAGATTCAGGATTATTTTTTAACAATAATTCTGTAATACTTAATAAAAATAAAAAACATAAATTATTACTTATTTATTTTGTACATAAGTATTTTGTTTTTAAAAATAAAGCATTGTATTTTTTACTGTAATGTTAACAAGGCAAGCTGGTTGTTAACATATCATTCCTGACCATATTTCAGTACTGTAAGAATTATTAAAAAATTTAAACTTTTAAAACAGAAATGGATAGATTTGTCATATATTGACACAAGATGGCACTACTGTATGGAGAGTTTTGCTTTGTTTAAAAAAGATTTTGTTCGTTTTCTGGCATGAAACTATTCATTTTGATTATTGGTGAAAAAACATTTATTGTTTTGATTATATGTATGTTTTTCATTATTTGCACAAACCAAATGTCATGTTTTAGAATTTACTTTGTTTCTAAGCAAAAATATCTATCAAATGAAGTCAAATTTATTAACTTCTGATAAATAATCATGGTTTAATATTAAAATTAATGTTGACAGCTTACAGACAGAGCAAACAATTAAATCTGTTACAGTGCTATTGCAGCATCAGAGGATAAAATATATATAATTTTAATATATAGTATTAAATTTTGATGACAAATATATGCTAAATTCATTATTATTCATTTTTAAAGTAGATATCTTCAAAATTAAATATGAATGGGCATTTATCACTTCAAAATATCAATTAAAATGTAAAATAAATTAATCACTAGGTTACTAAAAACACAAGGTCTTAATTTCAGATGGCTTAACATCATATATTAAGATATATATTAGAATGAACATAAGGAAATTAAAAGCCAAGTAATTGAGTAGGAGAGAAAACAGAAATCATTGACATTATTGAAAGAATCAAGATTCTGAAATGGAGCTGTGATAGTTGAAATCTTAAATTAGGTCTCACAACATTGTAAAAGACTCAAAAAGAGTGTGCATGTAAAATGGATGGATGAAATAAAGAAATTTGTTGGAATTGTGTAGAGAAAAGAGGCTATGCATAATAGATTAATAATAGTTAAAATGATGATGATGATATTGGTGAAGGGAAGTAGTTACAATTCTAATGACAAATTGAAATTTATCTTTTACTCACAGGGATGGCAAACTGAATCAAATCTGAAGTTGATGTGAGCTGCTCAGTCTTTGCTAAAAATAATATGTCTCTTAAATATTATGCAAAAATTGAAGAAAACTTGGGTGCATATATTTTGTAATGTCTGCTATTATAAATTTATTCCATGATTGCATTTAAAAAGAAAAATATTTATTAACGAACCCTAATATTGGATTAACTATAATGCCCCAATACACCAAGGTAGGATCACTTTAAAAGGATCTCTCAAAGATATGAAATCAAAAAGTGGTATTCTTAATAAATAAGAAGCTAGGACAGGAAAATATAATTTGTAATAAGTAACAGACAATTACGACTAATTTAAAAAGTAAATAATCATGTGATTTGTTTTTTAACATTCACAAAAATAAAATAAAAGATACCTACAGTTAGTTATTTAAAAGAAGTCTGACATTCCTAAAATATATAATTCCTGATACAGGATCAGATTCATATAACTGGTCAAGGTAGTCCACTCAAATTGAAAACCTTAGTGTATTTTGAATTTCAGGTTTGTAACTTGCGTAGTAAAATGGAGTTAAAGTTAGGTGCTAGATGCATAAATGAATTACTTTATCTTTGAATCACAAATTCTCATTAATACAGATAAAAAGCCAAAAACTAGTGTAGGGTTGGGTATATTAATACTCAATTAAATTTCTGATTCTTCAAGCTTACTATAGATGTCAGTAAAGTAACATTAACTTTATATTATATGTTTAATGCATTGATTATGTTTATAAAGTTTAAAACGTCTAATTTGTTTAGGATATTTTAAAAATATTTCATTCTTTTGTTTTAATAGGATTTTCAACATTCAGATTTATTTCAAGCAATGCCATCTAGAAATAATGTTAACTTTTTATTAAAAGACTAGAATCTGATTTAATATAAACATATATAATTGTAATAATCAGACTTAAAATTTCCTTCCACTTCTTATTTGCATTGCTGAATTATATAATACACTATATACACCTTAATTGACACTTTATAATGCAGTTTAACACATGATCTATTTTATTTCCTTACAGTTTCAACTGTCCAGCAGTCATCATCAGAGCTTTAAATCACAGTACTCTTTCTTCTATAACTGAAATAATTTAAAGCTCTGATGATGACTGCTGGACAGTTAAAACTGTAAGGAAATAAAATAGATCATATGTTAAACTACATTATAAAGTGTCATTTAAGGTGTATATGGTGTATTATATTAATAATCAGACTTCCAGTATATAAATAAATATATACATAAACAAGGTGGACAAAATATTCTTTAGCCAAACCACAAGACAATATTTTTTTAGAGGAAAAAAACAGACCATTTGTTTCTTTAGACCATTTACTTATATAGATTTGTTTGAAATATCTTGGGCAGTAATTAGTAGTTACAATGTGGGGCACACACCCCACAGGATGAAATTTGATTTTTAAGGGGGAATGCAATTCATGAATGAGTTAATAGCAGTGATTTTTTTTTCAGTTATTATTTAAAAACCCACTAATTTTTCTAACATTTTATTATTCATAAATTAAGCTAGGAATACTTTTAAATTTCCTCTTTTCCATGCCATCTTCTTTTCAGTGGCTTTTCTGTTTAAATATCCTTTACTCATTACCTCTACATTGTTACTTGGAGCAAATTAAGTGGCATGAAACTTCATTTTACTTCAACTGAACTTATGCTAATGTTTTTTAGGTTTTTTACATATGAGTAGAAGTTCACCTTTTGAATAATTAGAGTTATATGTCATGGTAGAGAGGAGGGCATCATGATTAGAGGTGCTTAGGTGGGGCATTATCACAAAAAGATTGGGAACACTGTCATAAAGCATGAATTTTAAATCAATCTTACTGTTTAAATTGAGGGAAAATCTCACATCTATAATCAAATAATATAAATTAATTTTAAATAACTTTAATAAAAATAATATTAGTGATTTAAAATTCATGGTTTTTGGCCAAGCTATTTCAAACCTCTATATAAGTAAATGAGGTAAAGAACAAAAGCATTTTTGTTTTTCTCTAAAAAATATTGTCTTGTTGTTTGGTTTGAGAGTATTTCAGTTACCTAATAACAGCAATATGAGTATTAATTTTGAAGTATTACATAACCTGTAAATATATTATATTTATAAACAGGTGTTATTTTATAGAATTGCTGTTAGAATTAAATTGATTTCATTTAATTACATACCATTGAACGGCTCTTCTTTTATAAACACTAAAATAGAAACTTTATGTTATATATAGAGCTTGCAAAATAAGCTCTTAACAAGCTATACATTAGATATACAATATACATTAAATAAAGTGCTGGGCTTGTCTTAGTATTTCTAATCTAATGCTTGAATAACCTGGCACCTCACTGATGACGCCAGAAGCAGAAACCGGCCTGGGGTTGAGGATATTCTCAAAGCTTATTTTGCAAGCTCTATATATAACATTTGTAAACACAAGCTTTATTAAATTAAGACATGTGATATCTGACTTGATTTTTTATCATTTTAGACTTTATGTTGAAAAAAATATTTTAACAATTAAATATGGTATCTGTTCTATCATTATTATCTATTAATGCCCTGCACAATTTGGTGGTTTGGCTAGTTAGTAATGCGTCAGACGTGATTCTCGGATTTCTTATGAACTCCTGAGCCATAAAGCCGTATGGCTTTTTTCTTTTTATCTATTAATAGCAATTTGGCATAAGGAAGAATACATTTTGTTAAATCAGTGGATTTAGCCTAATTTTTAAATATTTTGTATTATGTTAAAATGAGTGTCTAACGCATGCACACAATATTTGCTTCGATTATCTATCTTATGTTGTTTTGATAGTTTTC
This sequence comes from Epiperipatus broadwayi, assembly GCA_028023455.1. NCBI lineage: Eukaryota > Metazoa > Onychophora > Udeonychophora > Euonychophora > Peripatidae > Epiperipatus > Epiperipatus broadwayi. Next base: position 390,381 of record JAQFVV010012804.1, read on the forward strand.
TGGGAAAAAATTTAAAAGGTTTGTGTGTATATATATATATGAAGTTTGCACATTGTACACTTACGCACATTTTCGATTCTAAAATAACTAATTATAATCCTTTATAGAAAATTTAAACTAAGTCGTCTATTAAACATAGAGTTTAATATAATGAATAAACTCAATGACAGATACTTTGTAATTTCCATATGAATAAATATTAGATATTTCACTGACAATTAAGTAGCCAAACACAACAGTAATGTTTTCGTCAAAATTAATACCTTTTTTTTTTTTTCAGAATTTCTCACGCAATGTCAATTAAAGAACTTCTCTTATTAAAGAATATAGAGTGGTAAACGAGGCGGGTAGAGAACTGACGTAAAGTGAATATTTAAAAAAAAAATTAAAAGGGTTTGGTAATAAAAAAAAAAGCGTTTTTACTACCTTGGCAAACGCACACAGATAGATAGGAATTATATATAACTGGAACTGAAAAGTTGTATAAAATCATGTTTATTTAATTTTTTAAATAGTAATGTAAGATTTATGCATTCTATTATAATTACATAAAAGCAAAATTAGTGTTATGGGAATATTTAATATTCACAATGTGATCTATTGAAAAGGTAATTAATGATTGGTTCTTTTCTCCAAACTGTTAGCAGCGCCATCTCTGAATCAACACAGGAATTACAGAGCTACATAATTTTAACTACTGATCACAAAAATTTTAAGGTGCTTGCATAACTAGGTCACAAATTATGACTTAAAAGGTACAGTATGTCTCAAATTTAACATACAATAGAACAACAATGCTAAGATTTAATTTTGTTTTAAATTGAACAAAATAGTTATTGAAATGTTGGAATTGATTCATACTGAGATATAATAGTGAAGTCATACACTGAAAGAAAGTTTGGTTTTCAAGATGGTGGATAGAGCATTGAAGTTAATCTTTGGAGGTATAAAACTTACCATTATAATTCATTATACCATTATATAATATTATAATTCATGATAGCATACTTTTTAACACTCTTTATACCACTTATTGTAATCTTTAGAAAGCAATGATAGTTGCCAGATGGCAGCACTTAACAAATCCCTTTTCTGTGCCTTCCTATCCAAAATCCCCAGCACAGAATAGGGATTTATTATATCATTGTCAGTTATCATTGCTTACTAAGCTTACAATAAATGACATAAAGAAGTTGAAAAATAATGCTATTGAAACAGCTACACATAAGCTAAAATCATGTGATAGGTCATGCAATATTTTATTGGTTTACAATTCATCATCCATTTTTTATAGTGAAATTATGTTATTGTGAAACACATGTTGGTTTATAGGTAGCCCTGCAGACATCATGGAGGTAAAAAGGAGTCACCTTTGAGTCAATCTGTGTATAAATATGTAATATTTTAATGATACTGTCTATATGCATAAAAGATATAATGATAAACTTTGTGTTGAAGTGCTGGTTATATATTAATGAAATGTCTTCTGTATTGAAGTAATTCACTCTGCAGGCAAAAACTGAATCTATTTTTACCTTCAGCCCAAGATCCTACATCTATAGTAAATTAAAAGAAAAAATAACACAAAATTCATATGAGATATCTATACAACATCATTAGAAAAGTTCATAATTTGAATTCACAAGGTAGAATTAATTTACAGTCACTTTAATAAATTTATAATCCTCTCACACTCTGGTTGTTTTCTTTATTTTCACTTGCGGTAAGCTTTCAACTTTAATTTTAGTATTAAACCATTATTATATATCAGAATATAATACATTTTACTTCATTTGATAGATATTTTTGTTTAGAAAGAAAATACATTCTAAAAAATCATTATTTTAAAAATTAAATTTGAATTAAAGCAAAGCACTGATTTGTCCTTTTGGATGGAGGAAATAAAAAAATGAACAAAATCTTTTTTATTTGATGTTTGTATTTAAAATGTGAACAAACAAATATCAATATCAGACAAATCTAAAGAATTATTTTTTAAAAGTTTAAAACTTTTTAATAATTTTTACAATTTTACAATATATTTTAACAGACTGTCAGCGATCATGTGTTACTAAACAGCTTTTAACTGGAAACTCTGTAGTCTGCATTGTTAATGTTATGCAGAAAAATACAACTCTTATTTTTAAGAACAAAACATTTTCACACAAAACTAATATACATTTGATTGATTTATAATAATTATTATACAATTATTGTGCAAAATTTTTAAAGAATTCAATTTTTTAATCATTTGCAAAGTTCAAGATGTCCAAGGAAGAATACAAGACCACCAAGGTAGAACTTAAAAGTCTTTAACATTTCTGAATTTTTAATTATCATGATATCATTAGAATTTTTTGAAATTAGAATATTAATATAAAATATATAAGAATTTTTAACTATCAGAAAAAATGTTAGCTAAATTTCTCAATCGATGGTTATGCATGCAAATTAAATTTCCTTATTTATCATATAAGAAACATTCATTTCACTAAGATGAATTGTTAAAACAAACAACTAAATGTAAAATATGTAAATATAAAATTATCCAAAGCTAAATAATAAGCAATAAATTGAAATAATAAACTTCCTTTTAAAAAGTCTCTTCCTAGCTATATAATTGCAATGCTGTATGGGGCTTCAGTCATTTGACTTAAATTCATTCTCTTGATGTAAATTCATTCTCTCGAGGATATAAATAACATTTGTTTGCCTTTATATATTCAGTTGCTGATAAAAATGGAAACTAATATACTAGTGAATTGCTAATTTAAAAAGAATCTGATGATGTCTGCATCATATGTAGAAACTGAATAAAAATGAGCTGACAGTGCTGCCAATTTGGAAATGCTTTGTTCTCATGCTCCAAAAGTATCTGTGAGAGTGCTAGCAAAACCTTTTTTTGTTTGACTTTGAAAAGAAAAGTTACACACTTGTCATAGTATATTTGTATATTTATGATCATTTTTGTATAATATTTGTAAAATATTTATTTTAAAATAAACTTATTAAATTTTCACTTACATTCAATTCAAAAATATTTACTTTTAAAGAAGTAAATCAAGAGAAAGAGTATCAGCGTAAAGCAAAAGTTACAATTTCCTGAACAAGAAACATCTTGATAAACACCACAGCAATTATTTTTTGACATTTTTTAAAAATTATAAATGCAATTTTAAATTTTAAAATAGAATTTTATTGCTTTATGATCTATTAACAAAAATATACTGGGTTTTAAAAATAAAGACTAGATAACAAATATTTTATTCATCAAACATTTTTATTAATAATCATAACAAGGACACAATAAATAAAACTATTGTTCTAATTGGGTATTTCATTTTATTAATATACAAAGTGTAAATATTAAAATGGAATTGGATCAGTTATAAAATGTTTGAGAAGCAGTAAGTTGGGCTGTAATCAATATGGGTTTTAATTTTTTTTTAAAAAATATCAAGACCTGAACACGGGTGCTACTACTTACAACTAAATAGTTGATAGGTTGTAGAATAATTTATTTTTTTGAAGTAAAAACAAAATAGTAAATTATTACTGCTATTGTGTTTTTGAAAGATCAGTTCATAAAATGAAAGTAGAGTTATTAACATATTTGAGGTCAATATTAGTATCTTCTAATTGTGTAATTTTTAACCTCTAAACATCACATAGGATTATGGTGGCTGTGGTTATTCAAGAACCAAAGACATCAAAAAGTATGAATTCTGAACTGAGTTTAGATCTCTATGACTATACAAGCTAATGAGCTTGAATTGATAATATTATTGTGTTTTTCATTTTGGACTCAAAAAATTTTGCAGTTAGCTAAGTAGGTAAAAGATGGCTTCCAAAGGTTTTTATTAAATCCTAAGGAATAGGTGCAGTGCTCTCAGATCCAAGGCTTCTCACTGGTGAAAGCCGCAGGCTAGAAACTAGTCTGATAATATTGGATGAGTAGGCACTAGATAGGAATTTTATGCACAAACCTTCCTGCATCCATTGATTATTTTAGCTTGCATTGAATGATGCTACTGTATGGAGAGTTTTGACTCTGTGTAATTTTTTAATAATCGGTGAAAAATAATAATGCTAAAAATTGTTTTGTAAAATTGCAATTGCTTTCATTTTATTCTTATGATCTAATATTAGGTTTACGATGTTAGGGGTGAGGGGGAAAGTCTTACATCTGTTGATTATTACTTTGTTAATACTAATATAAAATTGAAACAGGCAAAACTATCCATACAGTAGTGCCACTCAGTGCAAGCCAGAGTAATCAATGGATGCCAGAAGGCTTGTGCATAAAATCCCTATCTAGTGCCTGCTCATCCAATATCCCCAGACTAGTTTCTAGTTTGTGGCTTTCATCAGTGAGGAGCCTTGGATCTGAGAGCACTTTACCTAGTCCTTAGGATTTAATGCAACTCTCCATGTAATGTAATATAATATTGATACAAAGATTGATAGAAATAATAAACTATGATTCAAATAAGGTCTCATTATAATGAAATGTTAAATACGTGTATGCTTAAAACAAAGGCATCCTTCAGATTATCTTATAGTTGGAGTCAGAATATTTAAAAAGTCAATATTACATAAGGGATAGGCATAGGTATATTATTTGGCCACACAGGTTTTATTGTAAACAATAAGAGTATTAGGCGTTTTAAGAAGTAGCCACTGGTAAACAATTATGGTCATTCCAATCCAAGAGAAATAGAAAAAAAAGACAAATTGAAATGATAATAATAGATTAAAAATGAGTTTTGCAATGATTAGGTAAACCAATTTATGAAACATAAGAATACCTATATATGCAAGACAATTATTATTTTGCGTATTTGATATATGGTTCTACATGCTCTAAATTAGAGCAGAAAATTTTCAGTTTCTGAAATTCTTTAACACCATATCTAATTCAATCTCTCCAGTCTTTTATTCTCCACTGTATCGTCACTACAAAAACAATCAACATGCGCTTCTTTAGAATATTTTTCAGATAATCTCTATAATGTAAATCAGATCAATATCTTTTATAAAACAAAAGTTCAACCCAATAAAGATCTGATTCAACAATAGTGGATATTATGATATCCTATTCAGCATATTGAAAAACATATTGATAAGGCTTATGATGTTGCCATTATGTTACTAAAAAATTTAAGGAGCATCTTTAAAAAAAAAATTCTAATGCCTTTGCAGTATGTCATAGGTAGTCTCACGTCCATACAATAAATTAATCAAATATCCAGATCACTTAGTATGATGAAATGTTCTACCTTTTAATATTTTAAAACAGCAGCACACACCAAAGCTTATGTTGTGTGTCAAAATCTAATCCCACCTTATCTATTTAAAAAGCTATTAAGATATTTAAATTGTTTTACATTTTCAAGTTAAATACCATCCAAATTAGAAGTTTCTGAAGTTTTTATACCATTAAAACATTACACAATCACATTTCTTATGCTTAACAAGCTTTTACATGAGTGACAAGTTATCCATAGAGAAGTGCCACACAATACAAGCCATAGTTATCAATGGATGCTAGCAGGTTCGGCATAAAATTCTCATTTAGCAGCTACTCATCCAATATTCCCAGACTAGTTTCTACCTTGTGGCTTTTATCAGTGAGGAGCTTTGGATCCGAAAACACTCCATCTAGATCTTAGAATTTAATGCAATTTTCTAACAGCCATGTTTTACCTATTTAGTAAACAATCAAGTTATGAGCACAAAATGAAAATACAATAATATTTTCAATCTAAGCTCTCAGACCACAAGCTAGAAACTAGTCTGGAGATAGGTGAAGAAGAAGCATTAGATAGGGAGTTATGTCCAAATCATCTAGCATCCTTTGATTGCTATGGCTTGCACAAGAAAATATACACATAAATGGAAAAAATATGGGTGATTTAGTCTGCAAGTTGTGTAAGGAAGGCATGGAAAATATTAGGCATCTGTTACTCCAATGTAAATGCTTGGAAGCAGAAAGGGTACAAATAATGAAGTTATGGAAGAATATGAAGAAAGTGATTATACAGAAAGTGAGTTATTGGTTTTTATGCTAGGTTTGGGAAAAGATAAGGGGGATTTAGATATGAAGGTCATGGAGTTGACAAAGATTATGTTGTGGAAATGGGATGGAGCAGATTATAGGAAAACTTAGTGTGGATAACGGAAAGGAAGGTAAAGTGGCTAACAGGTTTCTCTGGGCATAGCTGCTGAGAGGTTCCTGAGTCCGTTTAATGAGATGTCACAGTGCATCACATCACTATTTTAAATTTTTTATCCATGACTGATAGATAAAAAACTTGCATTTTGGGGGATTTTAATTACTAGACGAGAATCTTTATATCCGATATTCAAAACATTAGATACATTCGGTAGTTCGTTTTCCTTATATTGTAAATTCAAAAATCACAAAGGCGAAGTTCCTATTTTTGTTTTTTTTTAATATTCATATTAAAAATTTCACCATCCAACCTTTATGTTACTTTGCTTTTGAATATTAAAATTAGAAATTTTATATTTTCTAACTCATCACGTTATTTCAAATATGAATCCCTTTTTGCAACTATGTTCTCATTTCATTAGTGACATTACAGAAATGTTTATAATGTTATAAATAATAAGCGTGCAGATAAATATGTACATGTGATATTGTCAATATAAATAACGTTTATTACAGAAAATAGTTACAACACAACACTTACATAATTATTTTATTATTCACTCTAGTTAAATTTACAAAATATAAGGATGGGCTGAAGTTAAATTATTTATTATATGATTTTTTTCTACAGTATAGGCTTTTTCATACCTGCACTCCAGTATATAATATATAGGGGGTTTGAACTCAGACATTCACATGGTCCTCAACTATCCATACTATCTCATATTGCTGACACAATTGATTACACACTTGTCAAAAAAGATAAATAATCACTAATATATGTATTTTGTGCTAAACCAGCACTCATCAGTTGGACCAGATTATCATCTCCACACATATATACAATAAATGCTCAGCTTATATTAAGATAGCCAATCTTATGAACAGGATTCAATCCACTCCACAACTCTTCACCCATCCATTTCATTGAAAATCTGATGATGGAATACACAAAGCCCAAATTGGTGGCAACCTTTTGATCCTAACCATGTTGACCATAAGTCACTCTGACTCTTCATGTACAGTACTTAATCAATCTACATACATATCTAAGGGATGATCAGTTTCTAGTCTAGTTTCAGGTCTAGTTTTCAGTCTCCCAGCCCTTCACTGACGTGAGTCATTAAACTCAAAACCAGCTGGTCTGAAGGTAGGGAAAATCAATAGAGATTTTGAATTCTATCTCTTTCGGCACTTATGTAAACAAATCTTGTTTAGAGCCATTAGTAAAGCTCCATATATTGATAATATATATATGTGTGTGTGTGTAAAATAAATAAAATATCCGTTAATTAAAAACAATATTGTAATTATAATTGCAATAATATTTTAACTGTTTATAAACAATTACAAACAATCCTTAAATCCGCAGAAGTACTTTAGGTTACTTTCTAACCTGCCTCAACTGCCATTAAATTTAAAAAGCAAAAGCAAATGTCATCAATTCAAATTCCACGAATCTCGTATTTAGAAGCTTGTCAATTTATTAAATGCGCTTTATTCCTGTTTATAAAAATTGCCTCTTTAATTTTTCTTTTACTATGGTTTCTCTCTTCATGAAGAATTTTCACATTTTCAAAATTAAATTTATATTTACATGTTTTTTCGTGATCAAAGAAAACTGAAGGAGATATTAAATCACCATTATTTTTATTTTTTACACGCTTATATAACAATTCATGTTTCTTCAATCTTTTCTTCTTCTGTTTTCTTTGATCATGAAAAAACATGTAAATATAAATTTAAATTTAATTTTGAAAATGTGAAAATTCTTCATGAAGAGAGAAATATAGTAAAAAAATTAAAGAGGAATTTATAAGGAATAAAGGATTTAATAAATGACAACTTCTAACATAAAATACGAGATTTGTGGAATTTGAATTGATGATTTCTGCTTTGTTTTTGAATTTAATGGAGTTGAGGCAGGTTGAAAGTACGAAATTTCTGCAGATTTAAGGATTGTTTGTAATTGTTTGTAAACCGTTAAAATATTATTGCAATTATATATATAATTTAATAGTTACAAACATATTTTGCAAATATTATGACCTGATTTAGATTTTATTCAATATTGTCGTCTACATTTTAATAATAATAAAAATATGTCAAATGCTAAAAGAATAAGTAATAATATAACATATCATGTTATACTACATCTTGCTCTTTGTTCCAGTGGAAATCATAGCCTAATTGATTTTTGCAAACACAATATATCTAAAAGAAAAGGTTATGTTGTCTGTCTAAAAAAGTGAAGACATGAAAGTTTTTTTGGCTGCATGGAGTGTGGACCTGTCACACTCTGCCAAAGTGCTCTGAGAAACTGTTTTACTGTTTATTATGAAGAAAGTGTAATAGGTGACACATCTCAGACACCACAACATTTAACTTCTGCAGGAGTGTCAACTAGCATACCATCTCAGCCAAGATCTCCACATGTGTGTGATCATCAGCAGCTCTAATCAGTCAGGTACATTTGGTTGCAGTAAGCTATCATTTTGTGGTAATCATTTGATTTTATATTTTAGATCAATTCTATATAACAAGTAGAAGTGTTTGCCCCAAGCTATTAGGTAGGATAAACCACTAACTCTATAATGAATTAGCATTTCATTCACTTTTTATTTTATTTTATATTGTATATAGTGACTATTTTAGTAGTAATATTTAATAAATTACAATCTTTAATGAAGTTCTTTATTATAATATTCAAATTATACTAATTATTGATCAATATTAATTATTTTTTATTAGGGATGACATATTCATTGCAAACACCTGTACAGAAAAACACTTTGAAGGGCTACTAGGAAAAAATGAAAGGTACTAATATATTTTATTCCTTGAAGTGTTGAAGTGATGGATTACCTTAGGTAAGTCGGATTATACATCAATTTATTAGAAATTTAATGAGGAATGCAAATAACTTATTAAGAAACCTATAGTTTTAAAATTTAACCATGAAAATTTAGAATTTATGAAATAATATGAAAATAATTTTTAGAAATATTAACTTTTTTCTTCTTTTTTTATTACTTTGAATATTAATGGCTATATATTTTTAGCTTTATTACATTCTTTGGTATTTTATGTTTCAAACAATATATATTATGTCATTTTTGAATAATACAAACTTATGTTATTATAAAATTTGTGGATTAACATAATTTTTTAAATATCCAATATGGCTGCTATGACAGGGAAAAAAATTTAATTGACATTATTTTAAATTTTTTGTTACATTTAACCAATTTGAATGTAAAATAATTTAAATTTTAGAGGCTAAATTAAAACAATTCTGATATTTAACGAATCAAATCACTCAAATTTTTACTCAATCTGGCTGATAAGAAAATTCATCAGACAAAAGGTTAAATTACCTCAGCTCCTTCTAGTATTATAATTTGTCCTTGTCACTTTATAAAATAATTATTAAATTACAATTTTAAATTACTTATAAGTAATTATTTTCTAAAGCTGGTCCTGAATTTTAAAAAAAATTCAAGGAAAAAATGAAAATTATTGTTTTAGAATTATATTAAAATAAATTAGATGCAAATTTTACAAAAGAAAGAAATTACACAGCCGATATCTTGGACATCCCTGATGTATACTAAGAAAATCTCATTTAATACTTTAAAATAAATATGCTAAATATATCAAAATTATATGCAGAGTGTGCTTTCAACTAATTAATAGTCATCATCATAGTTATTATTATACAATAGGATTGCAAGATTTATAAAAGAATTAAAAACATCACAATTTACATAAAATTTGATTCTAATGTAAATAAATTTATTTATATGAGTCACTTTGTTGACAAGGGATGCAGGATTCTTTCTTGTTGATTGTGTGTTTATTATCGGAAATGTGCCAGACCTCTTTAACTTTGTGTTTGGTGTTGTTTTTCTCAGAGCAGAAAATACTGGAGCATGTAGGTTTAAAGCTGAGACCACATTTGGACTTATGTTCAAGGAAGATAAATTTCATGTCTGCATCAGTTTTGGCTCGATTGTATTAATATATGTGTTACATGGTGTTTGTAAAGAGAATGGCATGAGATTCACCAATGCAAATTATGTTAAAGACTGTTTTGATTAAAGATTACTAATTAGTTCATATATATATATATTATCATGAGTATAATAAACTCATCGGAACATTGTATCTTGGCAGAATAACAAAATAAATGTAAAATTTTGGAGGCAATATTGTGATTTAGATACAAAAGTATGTAAAATCAACATTCCTCCTTTTTTTTTAAGACTTGTTTATTCAAACTATAATTTTATTTTTACTCCATAAACGTTTCAACTACATTCTGTAGTCATTATCAAGTTTCCTTAAACAAAAATAAATAAATAAAATAAAATAAAAAACATAAAAATAATAACACAAATAAATAAAATATTAATACATCACAAATATATATAATATTTCAATAAAACCACAATATTATTACATCTACAAATATAATTATTTACCTCCTTCCCTATATTTAACTATTTCTTTTAAAATACCTTTATAATTTAATACTCTTCTTATATAATTATATTATCTATTCTCTAAATCTTTACCCATTAATATTCCTTTTAATAACCTTTTTTATTCCTATATTATCTTATTTTGTATCTTTATTTATTAACATTCTATTTAATACTGTTTTATACAGATCAATATATGCTTCCTCTTTTTTTATTCTCTCTTTAAATTTTTTAACACATTCCAATGGCCTTATATCAAAATTTTCATGTTTAAATTCCTTTTTATGAATATATATATAATATATAGCAGATTTTTTATCATATAAATGCTGCCTTAATCTTAAAAGAAATAGTTAAATATAGGGAAGGAGGAAACTTGATAATGACTACAGAATGTAGTTGAAACATTTATGGAGTAAAAATAAAATTATAGTTTGAATAAACAAGTTTTAAAAAGAAAAAGGAGGAATGTTGATTTTATATATTTAATACATATACACAAATATGGGGAAAAATCAGAAGGCAGGAATTATAGACATATTTCCTTACAACCTATATCATCAAGAATTTTTGAAAATCACTTTACTACAGAATTACACATTATTTAAAAAATATTTTTCTTTATTCTTTACATGGATATCATCCAGGAAGGTCAATAGAAATAAATTTAGTCCTTATATTGATGCAATAAACAGAGCTATTGAGGCATGAAGTAGATTAAATGATATATATTTTGATTTGACAGAGGCATTTGAAAGAGTTGATCATAGATTACCTCTTATGAAAATAAAGATTTTTTTTTCTATCAATCTCATGACTTTATTCAAATCACTTCTGTCTGATATACAATGATGGAGAGACAAATAAATTTAAATCTAGACTTGACCTTCCACAAAGGAGAGTGCTAAGCATAATATTTTTTGCTATTTATATATCAGATTTATTAACACTTATTTCAAATAAGAACATGTTATGCTATGCAAATGATATAAAAAAAATTTCTAGAGATTAATCAGAAAGAAGATATTAAAACATTACAAAATTATATAGATATATTTTACAAGTAGTGCCAAGCAAATTATATGAAAATAATTGTTGATAAATGTCATATTATGACATATTAAAGAAAAACAATGTTAATACAAAGTGGTTACCATATAGATCATCATAAAACTAAGAAAATTACTGATTATAAAAATTTGGGTATAATTTTTTACAAGCAATTTTTTTTTAATAACCATATAACATATTGTGTCAATAAAGCATTTAAACTCATTGGCAGGATGCTCAGGTCAAAAATTGTTTTTGACTTCCATACTAATAAACTAATATTTAAAAGTTTTATAGTGCCAATTTTACACTATGGATCCATTGTATGTTATTCCAGAAATGTAACAAATATGAAAAAAATACAAAAAATTTACAATAAATATTGTAAATATGTGTCTAAATGTGCTATATAAAATATTTACTTTTTTTCATATGTCATAGCATCTGCCGGGACGCGAACCCACACCCATCTGCAACCAACTACTTGCTTGCATGGCGGCTGCGATACCTCTCGGCTAACAACGCAAGACAAATATTTACTTTTAATAGCAGAAATCATGAACTTTTTTTATTTACCATTAATTCAACATATATATATATGTGTGTGTGTGTGTGTGTGTGTAAAATGCAACTATATATAGATTACAAAATTAATATAATATGTTTAGTGATGTAGATTTTACATCAAATTTCAAAATATTTTTAAAAAATATATTAAATTTATTAAATCAAAATTTTATATAAATTTAATCATTAATATAAGCTGAGCTTTGATTGTATATATGTGTGGAGATGTTAATCTGGACCAACTGACAAGCACTGGATGAGCACGAAATACATATATTGGTGATTATTTATCTTTTCAACATGTGTGTGATCAAGTGTATCAATGGTCTGAGATATCATGGATGGTTGAGAGTCATGTGAAAGTCTGAGTTCAAACCCCCTATATACTACATATAGAAGTGCAGGTATGAAAAAGCCTGTGCTGTAGAAAAAAATCATATTTCAAAATACAGTGCTTTAAGGTCTGCCTATCCCTTGTATATGTATGTAAATGGATTATGTCCATACATGGAAGGTCAAAGTGACTTGTGATCAACATGGATAGGCTAAGAAAGTTGGCACTAAGATGGGATAATGAGTGTTTCATCATCAGATTTTTAATGAAATTGATGACTGAAGAGGTGTGGGGTGAAGTGGTTTGAAGCCTGTCCATTACAGTATGAAGATTGGCTATCTTAATATAAGTTGAGCTTTGATTGCATATATGTGTTGAGGTGATAATCTGGAGCAACTGATGAGAGCTGGTTTAGCATAAAATATGTATATTGGTGATTATTTATCTTTTCAACATGTGTGTGATCAAGTGTATCAGCAGTATGAGGTAGCATGGATGGTTGAGAATCGTGTGAAAGTTTGAAATCAAACCCCCAATATATTAAATATAATCATTGTAAATGTTTTCTTGGCTTTGCAAGCTGTTGTTTACTAATAAATTGGATTGAATTAAATTATTATTATTATCATCATAATCATCATTATTATTATTACTATTATTATTATTAATCTAAATCTGCAAAAAAGTATACACATATAATTATGACCATATGCATATCCGATAAAACTGCAAGTAGCCCACCTGTAAACATTAAATTTTCATTCAAAGTTTAATCTGACCTTTATTATTAAACACATTTTATGTATTTATTCATGTGATTAAGATATATGTAGGGAAGTTGTAAGTTATATATATATATATATGTAATGTTTTGAGATTAATCCAAGCAACTGTTTAAATATAATTAAACTGACCTCTAGTGGCAAAACATGGCAATATATTTTAAAAAGAAAAAAGGTGTTGTCATGGGTTGATGACATCATCATTGGTGTGTAATATACAGCTCTTGTCATAATTAGCATATTCTTAAGATTTACAGCCTTAGTAAATATTACATATTGTACAAAGAAACTTTAGCATAGACAGAGATATATACTTTTGAAAATGAATAAATAATCCTCACTATTTCACTAGAAAGATTACTCTGTATGTTTAATCTCATTTGCGCTTGGCTATGATGGAATGGAGAGGCTAAAAGGGGCTAATGCATCTTGTCACTTTATATGTGCTGTAGCTGACCTAAATCAGCCCATTACCTAATCTTCAATGTGTTTTATCTGACTGGTATTTAAATAGCCTATTATTTTTTGTATTGCATATTAATATTATATATACTACATATATATAATATTTAAATACATACATTGACTATACTAAACTTAATGTAATTATAAAGGGATTGAAGTCAGACTTTCAAACTCCCACAGCTCTCCAATTCATTTTTACAACTGATACACATAATCACTAACATGTGAGGAAGATAAATGATTTCCAGTATACATATATTATGCTGAACCCACACACACCAGTTGATCCAGATCACCCTTATCAACACATATATACAATCATTGCTTAGTTTGTATTAAGATAACAAATATTCAAACATTAATGGACAAGCTTTAATGTTCTTCACTCTCCAACTTTTCACCCATTCATATCATTGAAAATCCAAGGATGAAATGCTCAAAGCCCTTGATGATACCAATATTATTGTCATATGCATGTTGATCCTAAGTCAATCTGACCTCTCATACATAAGTCTTTCATATGTTCAATTTAATTATATAAATGAGAGATGGGCAGAATGCAGGATGAATATGTAATATTTAAATGCATGTATATTGTCTACTAAACTTAATGTAATTATAAGGGACAAACTCAGACTTTCAAACTACCCACAGCTATCTAATTTATCTTATACAACTAAAACACTAGACCATGTATGTGTGAAAAAGATAAATGATCTCCAATATGCATTTTTGTGCTAAAACAGCACTCATCAGTTGGTCCAGGTCACCATCTCTTACACATATATATATATAATCACTGCTCAGTTTATATTAAGATAGCAAATCTTCAAACTTTAATGGACAATCTTCAATCTTCTCCACTTTCCAACTTTTCAGCCATCCATGATGTTATATATCACAAATAATTTTATGGCTTGTAAAATATGTTACACACTAAGAATAAAAACCCATTCATGGAATAAATGTGTTTGAATAGTTACTAAAACCATTTGCAAATCCTTAAATGAACTAGCAAGTAGTGCACAAATTTTTATTGTGTCAATGAAAATCTATTTTATCAGATAAAAGATGATAACACATTATTTTTCCTAGATGAAACAGATTAGCATTGGTATAATGAAAAGTGGGCTTTCTTTGCAAGTTCATTTAAATGATTCTTTAGAAATCTTGCTCTAGTCAATTATTTCAATAATGTATTCAACTTGTTTATTCTATAAAGATGTAGATATATATCAAATTTATTATATAAAAGTGATACATATTCCCAGTATCATGTAATATAAAAACATTTTTTTAAAATGAAAGTTATAATATTATTACATCAGAATTATAAGATGCACATCTTTATTGGATTGGGCATATGAAATAGCTGAAGAATAACATACTCCTAGAAAAAAATACTTTATGATAAATTATTTTGTCTATGGTTTCCATAGCAGAAAACCAATGTAAATAGAATACCAAATGTTTGTGGGGTTTTTCGTCTAAGCAATTAACTTGTTAATTAAAATCAGTTGTTTTAATTTTTTTAAATAAAAACCCAATGTTTATTTAATTTAAAAACATTGGAGAATTTTTATTGAAATTTTATGTCTGAAAATATGACATCACGGTCTTGTGACCAATCAGTATCCAACAAACGCAAATCTTCATTGCAGTGGGCACTTCCTGAAGAGAAAAAAAACGTGGGATGTAATTTTCCTAGAAGAGCAATCTAAATAGAATAAATATTTTTTTTCCCCATTTAAGTATTTAAGTTATTAATTAAAATTAGTGAATGAAAATTATTCACAAAAATATACCAACTATAAATTTTTGTTAGAAAAAGAAATTCAAAATTATAATTAAATATTTTTGAGCATTTTATTTTAATCTTACGCGAGGTTTTTTCCCCCTTTTCACTGCAATAACTGTTCTTACGATTTTGTTACATAAATCTCTTTTTTGCCTAACGAGAATTAAATTAAAATTGCAATTTATTTTATTACTTAAGAAATAAAATTTCCTATCACTAAGCAGATGACATTTTTCATGTAGTGGAGAGAAACATATTTTCTGACTCGTGGAATAGCTAAGGGGGAAGCGGGCAGCTGTAGAACAATTTTAATTTATGTCTTAATTTCTATAGACAAACTTCATCTAAACGAGTGGCACTGAGTAGAATAGGAGTTTTAATATCCAGATTTCTGAAACAACGATGCACCTGCTTAATATTAAGATCATTACTGAGAAATCAAATAAAAAAAAAAATTATATAGAGAAGTAAAAGAATTGATAATTGAAATCAAAGCTTTTAAAATAAGATCGTGTACTATTATGTGTTTGAAGTTTACAAGTCGTAATCAAATATAGTAGTGTTGATAACCATACATTCTATGAGTCCACACATCTTATTTTAAACATAACACGCATTCAAAAGTAAACTTATCGGCTGTTAAACACATTTTCATGCATATATTTTTACAAAGACATGAGTAATTAAGATCATCTATTTACATCATTCAACATTATGTAAACGTATCTTTATATATATAACTACTGATCTCCCTTGACCCCTATTCTACTAATCTTTAAATAAATCTTAACCGTACTGTAATAAGCGCTTGGAGTATTCCCGTTGTCAGTGAACGTAGAATTTGAGCTAATTATCAGTTTAGTGGTCAACAGAATACAAGTGCTATGTTCAACGTTTTCCTGAAGTTTTGTTATGATGGTATTTTAGTTGTATTTATTGTTTGGACTATTTCCATCACCTAAATATGAATATTGAATGTCTTTAGAAAATTTTAACTTTATTTAAATATTCCAAATACATTCAACTGTTAGTAACAGCACATCAAACAAGTTAGAATATGCACAACATTTTGAGAGGTATTATTCTCTCCCTTCAGATGTTTCTGTCCTAACCAGTGACATTATTCTCTCCCTTCAGATGTTTCTGTCCTAACCATTGACAATACTAGCAAGGGAATCGAACCTGGACCTTTAGATTCTTGAATATTGAATTTTAAGGCAATGTTCTAACCAACTGAGCCACACTAATCAACTTTCATCTTAAAAAGAAAAAGTGGTGAAATCAGGAGGAACGTCATAGATAAGTATATGAAATTTCTACTGACTGTTGCCTTTGGCAAGATGCCTCAGTTGGTTAGAGCATTATCTTAAATTTTCAATAATTGAAAATCTAAGTGTACTGGCTTGCTTCCCATGCTAATATTGCCATTGGTCAGGCCAGCAACATCTGAAGAAGAGGGGAGAATAATACCTCTCAAAACGTTGACCATATATTAACCTGTTTTATGTGCTATTACTAACAGTTGAATGTATATGGAATATTTAAATAAAGGTAAATTACCCATATTAGATGATGGAAATAGTGCAAACAATAAATAGTTATGTTCAACTTTTGTAAACAAAGGCAAAACTCTCTATACAGTAGTGCCACCCTGTACTAACCAGAGTAATCAATGGATGCCAGAAGGCTTGTGCATAAAATCCCTATATAGTGCCTACTCATCCAATATCCCCAGACTAGTTTCTGTCTTGTGGCCATCATGTGGGTCTGAATTCAATTCAGCACCCATACATTTTGGTGTCTTTGGCTCTTAAACAACCATAGCCACTACTATCCTATTAGGCAGGATTGGTGTTAAACCACTAAACATCACATGATCACCATCTCATACTAGCACATAATTGTTGTAAACAAAGGCAAAACTCTCCATACAGTAGTGCCACCCTGTGCTAACCAGAGTAATCAATGGATGTCAGAAGGCTTGTGGATAAAATCCCTATCTAGTGCCTACTCATTCAATATCCCCAGACTAGTTTCTGGCTTGTGGCCATCATCAGTGAGGAACCTTGGATCTGAGAGCACTGAATCTAGATCTTAGGATCTAATGCAACCCTCCAGCAGCCACCATTTAACTCTACTACTACAAAACTATGAGAATGAAATTGGAAAACACAAAAATATTTTCAATCTAAGCTCAATAGCTTATATAGTTATATGGGTCTGAACTCAATTCAGCACCTATACATTTTGGTGTCTTTGGCTCTTAAACAACCATAGCCACCACTATCCTATAGGCAGGATTGGTGTTAAACCACTAAACATCACATGACCACCATCTCATACTAGCACATTATTGTTGTAAACAAAGGCAAAACTCTCCATACAGTAGTGCCACCCTGTGCTAACCACTAAACATCACATGATCACCATCTCATACTAGCACATAATTGTTGTAAACAAAGGCAAAACTCTTCATACAGTAGTGCCACCCTGTGCTACTCTGGTTAGCACAGGATGGCACTACTGTATGGAGAGTTTTGCCTTTGTTTACAACAATTATGTGCTAGTATGAGATGGTGATCATGTGATGTTTAGTGGTTTAACACCAATCCTGCCTAATAGGATAGTGGTGGCTATGCTTGTTTAAGAGCCAAAGACACCAAAATGTATGGGTGCTGAATTGAGTTCAGACCCATATGACTGTATAAGCTATTGAGCTTAGATTGAAAATATTTTTGTGTTTTCCAATATCATTCTCATAGTTTTGTAGTAAAGTAGAGTTAAAAGATGGCTGCTGGAGGGTTGTATTAGATCCTAAGATCTAGATGCAGTGCTCTCAGATACAAGGCTCCTCACTGATGATGTCCACAAGCCAGAAACTAGTCTGGGAATATTGGATGAGTAGGCACTAGATAGGGATTTTATGCACAAGCCTTCTGGCATCCATTGATTACTCTGGTTAGCACAGGGTGGCACTATTTTATGGAGAGTTTTGCCTTTGCTTACAACAATTATGTGCTAGTATGAGATGGTGATCATGTGATGTTCAACTTTCACATATATTTTCAAACATTATATGATGCTTACTAAATTTGCAATCTTAAAATTCAATACTCAAGAATTTAAGGGTCCCAGTTCAATTATGCTAGTACTGTCACAGGTGAGGTCAGGAACATCTGAACAAGAGGGGAGAATGATACCTCTCAAACCATTGTCCAAATACTAACCTGTTTGATGCACTATATGGAATATTTAAATAAAGTTAAATTTTTCTAAAGACATTCAATACCCATATTAGATGATGGAAATAGTCCAAACAATAAATACAGTCATGTTCAACTTTCACATATATTTTCAAACATTATATGATGCTTAGTAAATTTGCAACATTCAATTGGTATATTCTGATGAATATTTCATTTTGTTTTCCATTTGTAAGTTTCATTTTACATCGTAAATCTTTTTAATGTATATATATATATGCATTAAAAATTTAAAACGTATTATAATAATAAATAATAAATAAATAGTGATAAGCTATAAATACTGAGAAAAAAATATAACAATAACATACTGAGAAAAAAATATAAAAATAACATAAAATACTGAGAAAAAAATATAAATATATATAAAGTGTATAGATATGCACAGAAGTGAATGTTAAAATACATATTTATGTAATAATCAATAAAGCAAGTCATATATCCTCACGTAACTTGTTTTAAGCTTGTATTATAGATATGTAATATAGGGAGCGTACCAATAGCTCTAACAAGCTCTTATTGTTAAGCACCATAAGCGAAAACAGTCAAAATTTCTATCTAGAATAATCCTTATCCTCATACCAGTTCTCAGCTATTGGCTCACCTCAATGAGGTGCTAGGACCTTCAGATAGTAGATCTAAAATACCAAACTCAAAGTCAGCATTTACTTATCCAATATGTAACTATTAAGCAGAAAATCTGAAATTTTCAGACACGTAAATGTCTTTAAATCCAGCTATCTAACTTAAATAGCTATATGAGTCTGAAAACACTTCGGCCTTATCATATATTGATGGTCTCAGCCAGGGCTGGAGTTAAGGTGATTGGGCCCAATCGGGCCCCACACTTGAAGGGGCCCCGCATCACCACCGAAATTAATAAAAAGTTATTTTTCTAAATTTAAAGCAAATTGCTTTTAACGATAAAGGATAAATTATTCAAATAATTAAAAATATATTTATTTTAAGTTCGCATTGATGGATGAGATTTATTATTGTGTTTATTATAATATATATACATTATAATATAGAAAACGGATATCCGTAAGTGTCATTTTTGACTAACGTTTAATTAATCGGATAGTACTATCTTCTTTCTCAATTATTCTATTCTATATGCATCTTACTCTGTGCACTATTTTAGAAGAATTTACAGAACAAAAACTTAGAAATATGCAAATTCGCATATTCATATTCAATGATGTAAATTTATATTCAATAAAATGGAATAGTTTTTGTATTTTGTGCATTTTTATTTTTTAATGTATGTAGAAGTTTATCTATTTGATTTATATATATATTGAATTTGCATTTTATTTAAATATTTAATATATAGAGGGCCCCGCAAAAAAAATCCAATCGAGCCCCGCACTTATTGGATCCGGGCCTGTGGCCTCAGCAATATAACATCGCCAAAGCCTTAAGAGCAAAATTATATTAAACAATAAACATCATGTTGCATGACTTGCTTTAAGCTTGTATTACAGATATGTAATATAAGGAGTTTACCAATAGCTCTAACAAGTTCTTATTGATAATTGCCAGTAAGATTTAAAGCATTCAAAATCTCTAGAATAATCCTTATCCAGTCTTATTAGAGCTATTGGTATATTCTCTATATTACATATACATGTAATAGTTTATACACAAAATACATCGAGGAAGTGTTAAGAGCTTATTTGCAAGCTCTATATATAACATTTGTAATACCAACTTGTTAAATTAGGTCATGTGACAATGACTTGATTTCTTTGTGAATATATATATATATACTTAATTAATCGAATTATACATAACTCAAAATAATAGCCAACTGGTTTGTATGCAATTTAATTTAACATCATCAAATCGATTTTCATTCACAAATGAACCTTCTCAAGATGCCATTTTTTAAAATTAATTATATGTTAATAAGACATTCTACCGTTTTATATACTCTGTCACCAGAAATAAACCCATGCAAAAAATAAAATTTATTATTATATTGTCTCATTTGCATAAAGTTTGCATATTGTACATATATAATGATTCCAATGAGTGAGTCATAACAGGGTATGATTATGAGAAAACATTTTCTCAAAAGCGCTTTGCCATTTTAATTTGTTGACTACAATTAATCAGTTAGTTTATATACTACAACTTTGTTGTTATTATTATCATTTTTATAAATTTATACACACACACACACACACATATATATAAAATAATCCCAGTGCATAACGCTATACTGAAATAAATATACAAATATTAAGCATTAAATCACCCCACACGGTTAAGAAACCCAGTACCGCCCTCTGTGAACTAATATATAAATACATTAGAGTTACTGGAATTATTAACCATGTGAAGTGATTTAATGCTTAATATTTGTATATATATTATACATTTTCTTAATTATTTTTTTTTCTTATACCTACTATCTACCACCAAATAAACAACTCCCCTCTTATACCACCAATATATATACATTCCATATATATTACAGTTTCTTATTTTCTAACATTGACAATTTCCCTCCCAATTTTATTAAGCCATTGACCATATTATATATATATATCCATTATATAGTCTCTTATTCATCTTTTCTCTGCCTATCAAACAACAAACAATTCCTGTCTTATACTATCAATACACATATAAATATATACCTATACATTCTTACATATTACAGCTTTCAGTTATCCAACAGGGACAATGTCCGTCTTGAATAATTGACCATATTAATGCATTTATCTACAAGAAAACATAGATAAATGCATTAATATGATCAATGATTCGATAAAATTGGGAGGGAGATGGTCACTGTTGGATAATTGAAAGCTGTAATATGTAAGAATATATATAAATAAAATGTCCGTTAATTAAAACAAAATTATAATAAAATCATAAATTTAACGGTAATAAAATAATAGTTTATTACCGTTAAATTTATTATTTTTATTATAATTACTATATATATATAATATTATAAATCGATGTCTGTATTTCTTCAAAATAATATACGCAAATTTATAAATAAATATTTAAAAGTACAGTATTTAAAAGCTTATAAATATATATATATGTATAACAGTCACTTAGAAGCGCTTTCAACTAACTTGTAGCTTTGTCAACTATCACGTTTTTTATTTATAAATTTGCGTATGTATATATATATATAGTATAAGACAGAATTGGTTTGTTGGTTGATAGATAATAGTTATAAGGTAGAGTAAAGAAGAATAAGAGAATGCATAATGGATGCATATATATTAATATAGTCAATGGTTTGATCAAATTGGGAGGAAAATTGTCAATGTTAGAAAATAAATAGTTGTAATATATATGAATATATATTGATAATATAAGATGAGAGTTGTTTATTTGATGATAGATAGTAGGTATAAGAAAGAAAAAGATGAATAAGGAAATGTATAATGGGTGTATACATATGTTTAAATTTATTAAAATAATAATGTTTTTTTTTATTTTTTCGTGGGATTATTTCTTGTGAGAAAGTAGAACGTTTATTGTCACATGATTAATTTTAAAAATGGCATTTTGAGAAGGTTCATTTATGAACGAAAATCGATTTGATGATATTAAATTAAATTGCTTACAAAGCAGTTGTCTATTAGTTTGAGTTATGTATAATTCGATTAAGCGTTTATAATTTTTTGACAACATTATGGTTATAAGAGTTACTGGAAAATGACTATAAGAAACGATATACATATAATATTTAAATATATATATATTATCTATACTAAATTTAATGTAATTGTAAGGACTGAACTCAGACTTTCCAACTACCCACAGCTATCCAATTACCTTATACAACCGATATACATGGTCACATAGATGTGAAAAAGATAAATGATCTCCAACATCCATGTTTTGTGCTGAAACAGCACTCATTAGTTGATCGAGATCACCATATCTTACACATATATACAATCACTGCTCAGTTTATATTAAGATAGCAAATATTTAAACTTTAATGAACAAACTTCAATATTCTTCACTCTCCAACTCTTCAACCATCCATATCATTGAAAATCTAAGGATAAATTCTCAAAACCCTTGTTGATGCCAATACTATTGTCATGCCCTCGGGTTTTCAATGATATGGATGGCTGAAGAGTTGGAGTCAACAAGATTGAAGCTTTTCATTAAATTTTAAACATTTGCTATTTTAATATAAACTGAGCAGTGATTGTAGATATGTGAGCGAGATGATGATCTGGACCAATTGTTGAGTGCTAGTTCAGCATGAATCATGTATAATAGAGATTATTTATCTTTTTCACATGTATGTGGTCATATCAGTTGTATAAAATATTTTGGATAGCTGGGGGTAGTTTGAAAGTCTGAGTTCAAGTCCTTTATAACACACACACACATATATATAAATTAATTGATGTTTCATTATTACAAATACTTTGTGGGAATAATTGAGAAAGAGTATTGGATTCAACTTGCTTTGTACAGTCATATATTGAGATACTTTGATTATTTTTTTAATCATGAAATTCATTCTATTTTATTCTGATATTTTAATTCCAAAAAAAAAATCTAAAGATGTCAGGACAATCAAAAATGCAATTTCTTCAAAGTGTTTTAGGTAAGACTATGATGTTTTGGGCTATGTTAACAGATTTCATGAGAAAATTTTTCAAATGAATGCAACTTTGATTTTTTTGCAAAGCTTTTTAAGATTCACAATTATTTTTGCAAAATTATTGGCTAATAATTTTTAAAAATCAAAAGAATACATGTTTGCACATTTATTTTATATGTACATGTTTTATTTTTAAAAGTAGAAGATAAGTTCTAGCATAATGTTAACAGAGCAATTTAAAGAGTTGTGATAAGCATGCTTTCAAACTGATTTCTGATACATTGTCTCTGATAATGTGTTAGAATATGTTGTAACATCATAAAAATTATTCAAAAAATTAATATTTTAAAGTATAAATTGATAGATTTATCAGATATTTATTCATTCAAATTTTCAAGACAAATGTCAATAAAAAATATCTTGATTTTATGAAATCAATCTGTTTCTCCTGACCTTCAAGTAATGAAACCATTCTTTGTTTTCATTATAATTTTATTTGTTCAAACTTTGAAAAGTTCAAATATGATTTTTTAGAATGTGTTTTAGTGCATTTAGACATATTACTTCTTTAATTGGTTTTTTTATTCTTACTTTATTTGTAAACATAAAATTTGTTCAAGTCCAATTTATTACACTATGACATAGAATAATGGGTTAATAATTTTACCACAAAACTCTCACCAGGAAAAACAAATCCATCACAGTAACAGGAGCTGTTAATGTCTTTCATTGTGCATTGTTCTTCTAATGTGCAGCTCAAAATATCATTGCAGCATCCAAATTGATAAACATTCATACTTTTTATTTTCAATGACTAAATCTTCATATTATGATGTTTGGTAGTTCAATTTATTCATTAGAACTTTACAAATGAATGATCATCTTAAATTTAATATATTAAATTTGAAAACACATCAAATGAGTAATGACTAAAACAAATAATCAGATTAAAAGAATTCATTTTAGTCTACAGGCAATTGAATCACTTTTCTTCAATTTATTACTCTTTATTGCTATGTCTTATGGAAAATTCTAGAGATCAGTGAAACAACTGTCTCATTCGTGTCTCAATTCATTATGCTTATCTTTAATTACACATATCTCTTACTATTTCTTATATTATCTACATAGATCAATCTTCCCCATCCTTGTCATTTACCAATCCATTCAAATATCCTAAATTGAAGTACTTTTTCTTCCTAGCATTTATCCAATCCAGTTCTACTTCTGTTCTTAATTTTCTCAATGTTTACAGAATTAGACATAATAATCAACCAATTTTATATTAATAATGCTTATTTGTATAAAGAATACTTTGAAGCAATTTTATAGTATTTAAATTCTAAAAAATTAATTGCCAATTAAAAAAAAACTTGAAAAATTATATTTATGATCTGAAAAATATATCCCTGCTATAAACTTCTAGTTTTATAGTGAAAGATTTGCACTTGGTTTATTTTGTCATAACAATAAAAAACTTTAATTGCAAACTTGCATTCACCAAGAAATAAATAATTAATTTAATTTTGTAAAAGTTATATAAACAAATAAACATTTTATACCATAAATTCCTCATTTTTTTACTTCCAGCTTTTAACCCCAATATCTACAATGTAGTTTTACAATGTAAATTTCACAAGGGTGTTATTTCATATTGCTCTTAAGAAAGTATTTAATTTTTATAATTATCACTCCAATTTTGATTTTTGTTTACTATAAGCATTATTTACCATAGGTATTGTAACAGTCAGAATCGTCTATCTCGCTAACACACTGCAGAATTCAAACCGCAAACATGAAACTGAATATTCTAGGAAGGGTTGCCTTCTAGATATACTAAGTTCGAATCTATAGTCCAAATTTCACAGCGCCACCTATGTGATAACGCATCTGATGCTACTACTAGTATAACCTTTTATCGGTGCCTGGTGGTCAGGGAGAAACAAAAGACTCTATACTAAGATAATTGGGTTGCTAATTAACGTCTATGGATGTACAAAAGAAATGTAGAAAATAGATATATATAGACCGAGACAGTGATAGCAATCAATAAAATAGAATCAAAATTAGTTTTAAATAATTTCAAAATTTATTTATATAGAAATATATAATGACACCACTGTCTGCTTATATGAGACAGGGACACGTATTAAATAATTGTTGGCATCACACTCTAATAAATGACAAAAGGTTTTAAAGCAAAATTATAAAGTCTATCCCTCAGGCTAATAGCATTACGATAATGTGCTTGAAAATATAGGAACATGTGTGAGGTGCTTTGAGTAATTATACAAGTTTAAGAAAATATTTGAAAATTAAGTGTTATAAACTATTTATTGATTTCGAGAATAGCATGGACAAAAGCTTACTAAGCAACAAAGTGGGGATGTGATCAAGACATTTATTTGATAATAATAATAATAATAATAGAGTTACCTTGGGAGGTCAGTATTGCTGATAATGAATTTATTAAAGTTGGAGGGTGTGACACGTTTAAGTCATGGATGCTCTGTAAAATAAATATAAAATAAAAACAATATTGAATATCCGGAATGATTACGGAGGGCATCTCACTGCTAACCCATAGGAAAGTATTTTTATGAACAGCCGAAACTTAGCGACAGGGTGACGATTGCGTTTAATTCCCAGGTGTGTCATTTGTGGACACACTCTGCCTGGAAACTGCTAGAAGCGAAGAGAATGGACTTGGCCGTGTAAAGAATCCTTGGAAAAGTAAAACAAAGTGGTCTCAACAACCAATTCATGTACCATCAATATGAGACTAGTGTATATAAAATATATTAAATGGGCTTTACTTGGATTAAGAGAAATGCCCAATCAAATTCCCAGAAATTCATTTAAAAGGGTCCGCACATTCTCGACATCAATGATGAACTTTGTAATTAAAGTAGAACACGGTAATTAAAATAGGAAAATGCATGCTTGCGGGTTTGAAAAGTAAATATAGATTTATATATGCAATCATGCATTAAGGGACACATTTAATCATTGAGCTCACACATACTCTCATATTAGATTAAAATCAATAACATGTAGATTTTAAACTATGTGATTATATTATATATTGAAGTATAGAATCGCCCTTGAACGAGTGATTGGTAAGATAATAAAATTGGAAAATTATTTAGAAATTTAAAATATGCCTTCATAGCAGCGTCTTATTTTCATCAAAGGGAATAATTCACTCGGTCAAAGATGATTCTGACACATTATCATAATAAAATAACAGAAAGCTTAATCAATAGAAAATATTAACCCAAGGATAGAAAGCAAAATGTTGAGTATATTTAAACACATTAAAGAAATACATAATGAAGTTATGTGAAATATAAGAAAAACAATTTAAAATAGCTATAGCATGTTAGTTATCACAAGAGCTCTTGGGTTAATTTAGGGTTACCTCTGGAGAAGCATTTTAGGTAGATTGATGGTTGGCAGGTTTTTATATAAATTAACAGCAAAATCTGGAAATGTTCATATTTTTGGCAGCAGCAACAGTTTTGGGGTTCCTTATGTGATAGCTTCCGATGGTCTATGGCAGCATATGGCCATTCCGGAGAGAAATAGCCTTCTTGCGCTCTACTCCATCATGTCAAGATTTACATAATAATTTTGGTTAGAAACATTAGACTTCAGAATGATTTCTCTTAGAAACATTAGAATGGAGAACAAAAGAAAACCCTCCTTTTTATATTAGAAATTAATAATAGAATTGCCCTGGAGCATTACAAAAATATATCAGACTTATCAGCTGTAATTAAATCTATCCGAATGTCTAAAGGAATTCAACATTAATTAATTTCTTTTGTTAATTTCCCTGTCGACATTCGAATTACAAACTAGATTTAATTAAAAATTCCTTTTATTAATTAAAGAAAACCTTAAGTAGACATCTGCTGTTTTTAGATAAACTTATATAACATTAACTAATTAAACTATTGTCCCTCATTTATTTTAACAGAAATATTTGGAATGACTTTTATAAAATTAAACGAAAATTACTTTACTTTTAAATTGCAATATTTGAATCTATTTACTAAACGAATATTTACTAAATGAATTTTATTTTAAATCAAAAATATATTACGACGGTAATATATCTTTGTAAATAGATTCAAACAAAATAACTTTAACAATTTATAAATTTGATATGTTTTAAAATGCATATCGTAGTGTGTGCACAATTACAACTTATATAACCTACTTTTTAAATGAATCTAAATTATGTGAACATATACATAATCTATAATATTTTATTTATTTGGGAATGAATTATACTTATATATAGTACAAGCATTGTACTCGTGGTTTAAAATTAGGCAGGATTTTCGGTATATAAGTGTATTGCAGACACACTATGATAGATTGGGGTTCACACTAAGGTATGAAGATAGGAAATAGGTGAGAAAAGGTGAAACAAAGATCTGCAAAACAGACCTTACTGTTTCAGTATTATAATATTAGTATAAAAAATAAAAATATACAACTACAAAATTGCATAAATGGAGAAATAAAATTGTTTTTGTTTAGAATAGTCTTTAATTGGAAAGAATATATTACTTTTTACATTAATTGGAAAGAATATATTACTTGTTACAATCAGTTATTATAATATAATAAATTTGCTTTTTATTATTAAAAGTATTATTTACATTAATTATTATAATATTTGGCTAAAAATAGATAAAATAGCCATAATTTATAAAAAAATATGAAAAATGTACTAACCTTTAGACATTGCTATATGAGATGAGCTACCACTAAAATCAAAAAATAAAACAAATGTTTATACAAGTTTAAAAAAAAACATAAACCTTTACTATGTGAATTAGATTCAAACTAATATGATTTTTATAAAATTCAGAAATACTTCAAGAAGGTACTGAAGTAGATATTGTTTAATTTAAAATATTCTATAAAATAGCTATTGCAGATTAAATAAAACCAGTCAATCCCACAAATGCAATGAATATATTGCATGCAATGAGAATTCTTTCTCTTTGCATGAAACTTACCTTTGTCTTCTCTACATTTAAAATCTCAACTTATTACATCTTTTCTGAATGTATACTGGTATCTAGCTATTTTTATTGAAATTATTATTAATAAATCAATATTCATTTCCGTTCAACTTTTGCCATCAAATATATTGAAAACTGCTAAGCAAATGCTAAAATAGAGTTGCATTATTTTCTGCACATATAATGCCCTGATATCTAGCTATTTTTATTGAAATTATTATTAATCAATCAATATTCATTTCAGTTCAACTTTTGCCATCAAATATATTGAAAACTGCTAAGCATATGCTAAAATAGAGTTGCATTATTTTCTGCACATATAATGCCCATTTGCCATAACCGTATTCCACCAATATAAAGATAAAAATCACTACTTAATGACTTTGTCTTAAGAAAATTAAATAAAACCAAATTGAATTTAGTATTTTATATATTCACAATTAATGGAATGCATATAATTTTACCATTGCAGTTATTATTGTCTAAATTTATTTCTATTACTATATCAAATCATGAATGCACATAGTTAAGTTGGTTACCATGCAAATCCCAGCCAACACTCAAAATGCACCAATAGAATATCTTCTATATGTTAACAAGACAATACTCAGACAATGAATAGAAATCCACTTATTATTAGAGTTAAGATCTTTAAATTAACAAAAGTCCTGATTAATTTAATACATTTATGAACTTCTAAACAATTTAATCACAATCTCTTTTAATTATTTCCCATGATTGTGCTCTAATTAATGACCCTAAATTCTAATAAAGAGTAAATTTTTATCCATTATCTGAGTGTTATCTTGACAACAGATTGAAGATATTTTAATGATGTATTTTTAACCATTGTCTGTACTTTACTTTGACAGTAGATTGAATATATTTTAATGGTGTATTTTAAGCATTACTTGAAATCATATGATTTACACTATTCCTATATATATATATATATATATATATATATATATATATATATATATATATATATATATATATATAAGCTTCCTATAATTATCCACTTTATCTTATACAACTGTCACATATGATCACGTACATGTGGAAAAGAAAAATGATTTCCAATAGATGTATTTTGTTCTGAACCAGCATTCATCAGTTGGTCCGGATCACTATCTCTCACACATATATACAGTCAGTGTTCAGTTTATAGTAAGGTAGTAAATCTTCAAACTTTAATGGACAGGCTTCAATCTTCTCCACACTCCAATTATTCAGTCATCCATATCATTGAAAATCTGAGAATGAAATGCTCAAAGCCCTTGATGATGTCAATATTATTGTAACGCCCATATTCACTTTAAGACACTCTGATAATTCACAAATAGGACCTTAATATGCTCATTTAAATATACAGAAGAGGGATGGACAGAATACAGGCAGAATATATAATATTTAAATACATGTACATAATGTATACCAAACTTAAATGAATTAGAAGGGACTTGAACTCAGACTTTCAAGCTCTTTACAACTATCCACTCTATCTTATACAATTGATACACATATTCACGTATATGTAAAATAGATAAATGTTCTAATAGTTGTTGAATTGGATTAATTTCTTTTCTATTGGAGTTGTTTTGTTGTTTTTTTTATGATTGTTGAAAAGACCTAGTTAGGCTATGTAAAGACTCCTTTATTTTTATCTCATATAATTGTATAAGTTCTTATATTATTTTTCTTTTTTCAACACAAGTTTACTTAACCTTTTAGATAGATAGATAGATAGATAGATAGATAGATAGATAGATAGATAGATAGATAGATAGATAGATAGATAGATAGATAGATAGATAGATAGATAGATAGATAGATAGATAGATAGATAGATAGATAGATAGATAGATAGATAGGTGGGTGGGTGGGTGGGTGGGTGGGTGGGTGGGGTGGGCGGGCGGACGTGGACGGGCGGACGGACAGACGGACGGACGGACAGACAGACAGATAGATAGATAGATAGATAGATAGATAGATAGATAGGTAGGTAGGTAGGTGGGTGGGCAAGCGGTGGTGGGTGGGCAGATGGATGGATGGACGGACGGACAGACAGACAGACAGACAGATAGATTGATAGATAGATAGATAGATAGATAGATAGATAGATAGATAGATAGATAGATAGATAGATAGATAGATAGATAGATAGATAGATAGATAGATAGATAGATAGATAGATAGATAGATAGATAGATAGATAGATAGACAGATAGATAGATAGATAGATAGATCCTGTTTTGAGTACTAGTCAAAAGTATCTGTTTTTTGACAAGACATAGATATAACAATGCTCTACTGTTTTTTCTCAGCTTGTTTTACCAGTTTAATTGGCAGTTGTATTTTGAAACATTATGACTGAAACTTTAATTTCATTTAAAAATGGATTTTCCATTTAAAAAATATTTCTCCACATATATAATCTGTTTAAAATGTTTGAATTGTAATGCATAACTTATGTTGGAAGAATCTTAGTTTTAATTGAGAATTAAGAATTTTTTTTTTGTATTTTGTTCCTCATTACATATAACTATAATATTCATTTATACTTCATTTTCAGCTTTATACATGCAAGCATGCAAATTCATTAAAATTAATACCCAGTTTAATTATGTTCATATACAGGTGAAAATGCCGATACATTTTTCTAACTCTCTCTCTCAGTCGTACTTTGACAAAGATCACCCATATCAAAGGCCTGTCTTAGCAGATTAATAAATTTATTTTATGATTATTTTGCCATAATTATTATTTACTTGCTTATTTGTATATTACATATTTCCTATGGTATTTATCTTTTCTAATACTACTATCATTTACCTAAGCTCTCTATAGAATATTTCCAGTGTTTTAAGCAGCAGGATTTGGTGAAAATTTTCCAATTAACTTCTTGCTAGACATAACTTTCTGTCAGTCAAACCTGTTGTCATCAGTCACCCAAAAAATCAATGAGACTCCAAGAAACACTACCACCCAATCTTTTCATATCTTACAAATTACAATATGATCTTAAAGTTTTGAAGGTTAATGTAGCCATATAATTTAACTAAACCTCCTTGTTATGGCTTAAAGTTATTAAACAAGCCAGTGTTTTAAAATAAATTCACTTCCACTAATGAATAATATTTCTGCAGCGTAATTTTCTCTACACCATTCACACACAAGATAGGGACTGGTTTTTATCTACTTTTAACACCTTGTGGAGGGGTGTAAACATAAACATATCAAAAATATGTGGGAAAAAATGTATGATTCCCAAGGTGTTAATAGAAACCAGTCCATATTTTATATGAGGGTAAATAAAAATTACACTATAGAAACATTATTCAATAAGAGGATAATCTCTAATCTAATGAATGATTAATAAACATTATTAATATAATTTCATATTAACTAACTTTGCTTTTTAAGCAAACATTTATTATATATCTATATTATGTACTGTGTATATGTAAATTTTAATTTATTGACTAATTAATCTAGTGTTGTTTAATATCAAATTGTTTTGCTATTATATATATATTAAATTAAGTACACTTTTATCATAACTGTACTTACGAGATTGCTACTACTCTATAATTTTTAATATACCAATATGCAAATAAATTGTAATGTTAATTTTCATTTTTTTGGTTTATTGTCTATTATTTCGTTTGATATTTCATATATTAACAAAAGAGCTCATCTTGACCAATCATACTAATATGATTATAGAGACTACTAGATAGAGAGAAATAAATATACACTTATAAAAATTAATAGATAAATATAGAAAATTACAAAAGTTATCTGTAAAATATACAACACTTTTCTTTTAAAAGTGAATTTGAATTTCTGTAGTGTAATTATCACTACCCAATCCTCACACAAGGTAGGGAATGGTTTCTTTCCACATTTAACTTCTTGTGGAGGATTGTAATCATAGACATATGACCAAAGACTTGTAAAAAAGATCTAGCATCTCCAAGATACACGTTTTGTGCTAATCAGCACTCATCAGTTTGTCCAGACCACAATCTCTTAAACATATCTTTATCATTCTTCAGTAAATATATAGATAGCAAATTACTACAGTTTAATTGATGTGTCAAATATGCTGCCCTCACAACTTTGACACAGGTTATCCAATAAGGAATAATATTTCTCTACTGTCAATTTTCGCTATATCACTCTCGTAATAGGTGGGGATGGTTTCTATCGGCTGTTAATATCTTGTGGAGGGATATAGTCATAAACATATAGCCAAAGACATGTAAAAAAAAAAACTATCTCTAAAATGCCCATTTCGTGCTGAACTAGCACTCATTAGTGGGTCTAGCTTGCGTAAGAATGGTGTAGTGAAAATTACTCTACAGAAATATTATTTATTAGTGGATTATTTGTAGTCTAATGAATAACTAAGAAAAAATATTAAATTTGAATAAGCATAAAAAAAAAATATTGAAATTATAATTCATTTATTTATTATTAAATAATGTTTGCAAACGATCTTCAAGAAATATGGGATATAACTTTTTTTTCTTCTGCCACTGTTAAAATATTTTTCTTTTTGCTCCGCAGGCAATCATGAAACTTGCTATCTTCATCTTTCGCTAATGCTAATTACCCTCAGTTATTTTAATATTTTATTTGAAATATGTATATACTTTGCGTGAACTTTTTATACTGCGCTTAGAAAAAAAAAAAGAACAAAGGAAAAATAAATTTTATTCTAAAATTTATTAATAGATTTTCTCACTTAGAAACTTAAATAATTTTCTAAAGTTTCATCCTTTACTTCCGCTAAGAATTAAATCATTCTCTATAAAGGAAGCAGAAAAATGTGTCTGAGCAAACGTCTAACATTATTGGCCAGCAACTATGTCTATTCTTTAAAATGAATGTATTGAATGCATGATTTTAGAATGCCAAGAACTTTATACAAGCTTAATGCCAATGTTTTCCGATGACTGGGTCATCACCACCCTACTGTGAGCAGTGCGCCAGCGTTAAAAAACTGTTATCGGAAGCTCATTTCCCGAATCCATGGCTCGGAAGAACGATCTATACTTTGGTTTTGCATTAAAAATGATATTCAATAGAGCCACCATCTTTTATTCTTCAAGTTAGTATTTTTTTTTTTGTCCACGACGTATATAAACAATGTTTTTATATGTGCCATAGCGAAGTAAAAAGCTGCTGGGAAATTGTTCCAGTCTGAAAAATCGCTCTGCGTGACGTCATCAAAGTCAAACATTATGAATAAGTTACTCTAGTATGATGTAAGTATTGTTAATGATACTTTTTTTTTTTTTTAGAAAAATGAGAGCACGCTGAATAATTAATTCTGTTTGTTATAGCATAATCATTTTTTTTTTTTTTAAAAAAATTGTGTATGTAAATATACTGTTTATTATATGTATGTTTAAATTTAATAAAAGTATTGTTATGATATTTAAAGAATATATACGTTTGTTTACATATATATGAGTGTGAGCTTGGATTTTATATCTGTACGCGTATATATAATATATTTCCAGTATTTTAATAATACGTAACACTTCGAAATTAATTTTCATTCGACTGATATATTAGGTAAATGAAATAATCTCAAATCAAAACAAGACTTTTTTTTGTTAGACAGTCCGGTCTTTTTTTTAATATATATATAGTCTTATGCTTTGGTTTGAGAGTATTTGATTTACCTAATAATTAATACGTATGAGAATAAATCTCAAAGTGCTGCGTATATACGTATATGTATTCCTACATAAGTAGAAGTGTCTGTATTCACATACGCATAAAATAGTAGAAAACACATATACAAATCTTTTTTTTTAAAAAAAAAAATAACTTTTCTTAATATAGTTCATTAACTTTTATTTTTTCCAATTTTAATTGCTCTTTAGGGCAATAATTAATCAATATATATATATATATCTACTTGTAATCTTTAACTTTTATGACATTAAGCGAATTTATTTTTCAATTGTAAATTATTAAAAAACTCAGTGATTATTTATTTGAAATTATTATTGAACAATTACTTTGTTAAATACTTTTATATTTTTTAATTACTAGGACATATACAATTTTTGTGGATTTGTTATATTCATCAAAATTGATTGGTGAGGTCATCATCCGGAATCGCAGCTTCAACTTCCGGTTGACGTAGCCATATTTGCTAGTATTTGCAAGAAAGCTTAGTTGAATTCAAAACTAGTTCTGTAGCACTTTTAAGTACCATTAGTACCTTCATTTATGTGATGTTCAATCTTTTTATACTAATATGCTACCAAAAATTAACTAATTACTTTCCTATGATTACTTATCAAAGGTTTGTTGCAGAAAAAAAAGGTTAACCTCAAGCAGAAAACTTTACGTGAAAATAATAAGTGTGAAGAACAGTAATAAAGCTTGTTCTGTAGCCTCTTTAATATAAAAAAATTTGATTAACTTTTTTGTTGTTTATTTAATTATTATTTTTTTGCATTCCATTTCTCATGTATAATGTGATCCAGTGAGAAGATGATTGGTTCTTTCTTTGTGCTGCCTACAACACCATCCCTGAATCAATACATGTATGACTTGCCACAACAATGTTTGGGTGGTAGCATATCTAGATTAAAAGACATGATGTGAAATAAATATAATAGTATGCTTTACATCTTCACTCTCCAATGTTCTCCCTTCATTAGAAAATCTCACAAACCATTTGAAAATGTTATTGTGATGCATACACAATTTAAAGTATTTGAAATATTTTTGTAGCAATCATTTTCAATTTAATGCAAAATTTAAGATTAGTGTTGCTAAATCATGTGGCATGAAGTACAAAACAGACTGGGTACATTCTATATGATAATTCATCATGTAACATACTGTTGGTTCAGAAATGGCACTTCCGGAAGCATGGAGAAAGAATCAGCAATCTTTTCTGGGACATAATGCTTGTTTCAAATGCTAAAACTCTTTGCCTTAAAAAACCTTTTGTTATTATTCATGGTTAAGTCTATATAAATATGACTTAAAAAACCTTTTGTTATTATTCATGGTTAAGTCTATATAAATATGACATCATAACTTTTTTTTGCATTTCGTAATCTATACATAATCTATAACCAATGTATAATTCTTGTTAACTCAAAGTTGTTGTTGTTGTTTTTTTTTGACAATCTGATCCTAACTAGTGATTTTATTTTTAATATATTCAAAATACTATATTGTCCAGTTCACTTCCACCAGTTTTGATTTTGTTTTTCACTTCCAAACTTTATTGAGTGGAATCTGTTTGTTTAAGATTTATATTCCATTACTTCTCATTTAAAATTTTTAATTTTAGCATTTCTTGTAGGCATAAAATCTGCAAATTTATAAGTTATTGATTTTCATACCACTGATTTCATTGATAAATGAGCTTAATAAAATTTCATTTTGGCTTGTACCTTTTCCAATTTCAAATCAGAATCCAACTTCTCACTCTATTTTTAGCACTTCCATTAAATTATAAATATTTTTTAGAATAATTTCTGAACTGTCAATATCATAAGGTTTAAATAATAAATACTTTAAATGAACAAATTTCAATTTTAAAAAAATTGTCCATAGTGTTGTCTTTTTCTATATATACAATTTAAAATAATCGATTTAAAACAAATTTGAAATATAAAATGTACATCTAACCAGTCTTTTGTTCATTATTAGAATCTTATCAATATATTTCTTTTTATAAAATCACATGACACAATGCGATGTGCTATGGCTTCCCCTTTATTGAACCCAGGAATCTCCCAGCCACTATGCCCAGAGAAACCTGTTAACTATCTTACCTTCCCCTTCCATTCCCCACCCTAAGTTTTTCCCATACTCTTCTCTATTCTGCTCCATGCTATTTCCACAACATCATTTTTGTTCACTCTATGGCACTTATATCTAGATCTCCCTTATTTTTTTCTGAATCCAGCATTAAACCCAAGAACCCACTTTCTGTATATTCACTTTGTTTATATTTATTCTCCTACAACTTCATTATTTGTGTTTTTTCTGCGTTGGAAGTGTTTACATTCAATTAGCAGATGCCTAATATTTTTCATGCCCCCCTTTAACTTGTAGACGAAATCATTCATATTTCTCCATTTATGTGTGTATTCCCTTGTTGCTAATGATCCTGTTTGAGCCTTAAACAGCAACCTATTTTTATTGCTATTATTGTAAATTAACTCACACCCAATATTCTGTTTACTTCTATATATATTTAAGCTCTTTTTATTCTCCATAATAGTTCTCCATCACTCCAACTTCCTATTTTTTTATTAAGCATCTATTCTTCTATCTCATTCTTTGCCATTATAACAATCAACAATTCTCATAACACAATCATCCCACCTTTTGTACAAGTATACTGACATAAAGTCTTTATCTAAATCTTCTTCATACTGTACTACCTTTCTCACAGATCTTGTTGCCTTCTCTTTACTCATAACCCAATTAAATACTATTGTGGCTATCCTCTTACTATCCATAAATTGCTATCTACCAATTAGTCTACAGCAATTCTAGTCAGTGGACATTATTTACATTACATTACAACAAATATAACTATTTTAATATATATATGATAACAGATGGCGTTCTACCAAAAACAGCATCAAGCATAGTTTTCTGTTTACATAAACATCAGAGTGAGTATTCACTATTTCTAACTTTAATTCCACTTTCAGATCATGATTTCAAGCTATTTGCTATCGTCAGTGAAAGACAGGAATAAGAAACTAGATCTAAACACAAACTCTGAGCATTTATGAAACAGTTTCTATTCAGCTTGCAAGCATGAATCTTTTAGACACGTTAATGTCTTCAAACTCAGCATAGCAAGCCAGATAGCTACATGGGTCTGATCTCAGTTCAGCATCACCACATAGTAGAAGCCTCTGCAATATACATCATTGCAAGAAAGACCTCAAAGGTACATTTATGAAAAACAAAAAAACACAAGTTAAAAAACTTGCTAACACTTGTATTTATGATAACAGATGGCGTTCTACCAAAAACACCGTCAAGCATAGTTTTCTGTTTACATAAATGTCAGAGCGAGTATTCACTATCTCTAACTTTAATTCCACTTTCAGATCATGATTTCAAGCTATTTGCTATCGTCAGTGAAAGACAGGAATAAGAAACTAGATCTAAACACAAACTCTGAGCATTTATGAAACAGTTTCTATTCAGCTTGCAAGTGTGAATCTTTTAGACACGTTAATGTCTTCAAACTCAGCATAGCAAGCCAGATAGCTACATGGGTCTGATCTCAGTTCAGCATCACCACATAGTAGAAGCCTCTGCAATATACATCATTGCAAGAAAGACCTCAAAGGTACATTTATGAAAAACAAAAAAACACAAGTTAAAAAACTTGCTAACGCTTGTATTTATGATAACAGATGGTGTTCTACCAAAAACACCATCAAGCGTAGTTTTCTGTTTACATAAACGTCAGAGCGAGTATTCACTATCTCTAACTTTAATTCCACTTTCAGATCATGATTTCAAGCTATTTGCTATCATCAGTGAAAGACAGGAATAAGAAACTAGATCTAAACACAAACTCTGAGCATTTATGAAACAGTTTCTATTCAGCTTGCAAGCGTGAATCTTTTAGACACGTTAATGTCTTCAAACTCAGCATAGCAAGCCAGATAGCTACATGGGTCTGATCTCAGTTCAGCATCACCACATAGTAGAAGCCTCTGCAATATACATCATTGCAAGAAAGACCTCAAAGGTACATTTATGAAAAACAAAAAAACACAAGTTAAAAAACTTGCTAATGCTTGTATTTATGATAACAGATGGCGTTCTACCAAAAACACCGTCAAGCGTAGTTTTCTGTTTACATAAACGTCAGAGTGAGTATTCACTATCTCTAACTTTAATTCCACTTTCAGATCATGATTTCAAGCTATTTGCTATCGTCAGTGAAAGACAGGAATAAGAAACTAGATCTAAACACAAACTCTGAGCATTTATGAAACAGTTTCTATTCAGCTTGCAAGTGTGAATCTTTTAGACATGTTAATGTCTTCAAACTCAGCATAGCAAGCCAGATAGCTACATGGGTCTGATCTCAGTTCAGCATCACCACATAGTACAAGCCCCTGCAATATACATCATTGCAAGAAAGACTTCAAAGGTACATTTATGAAAAACAAAAAAACACAAGTTAAAAAACTTGCTAATGCTTGTATTTATGATAACAGATGGTGTTCTACCAAAAACACCATCAAGCATAGTTTTCTGTTTACATAAACATCAGAGGTCTTTCTTGCAATGATGTATATTGCAGAGGCTTCTACTATGTGGTAAAGCTGAACTGAGATCAGACCTATGTAGCTATCTGGCTTGCTATGCTGAGTTTGAAGACATTAACGTGTCTAAAAGATTCACACTTTCAAGCTAAATAGAAACTGTTTCATAAATGCTCAGAGTTTGTGTTTAGATCTAGTTTCTTATTCCTGTCTTTCACTGACAATAGCAAATAGCTTGAAATCATGATCTGAAAGTGGAATTAAAGTTAGAGATAGTGAATACTCGCTCTGACGTTTATGTAAACAGAAAACTACGCTTGATGGTGTTTTTTGTAGAACGCCATCTGTTATCATAAATACAAGCGTTAGC
This sequence comes from Epiperipatus broadwayi, assembly GCA_028023455.1. Taxonomy (NCBI): domain Eukaryota; kingdom Metazoa; phylum Onychophora; class Udeonychophora; order Euonychophora; family Peripatidae; genus Epiperipatus; species Epiperipatus broadwayi. The sequence goes on from JAQFVV010012804.1 coordinate 429,609, forward strand.
AAGTTTTTTAACTTGTGTTTTTTTGTTTTTCATAAATGTACCTTTGAGGTCTTTCTTGCAATGATGTATATTGCAGAGGCTTCTACTATGTGGTGATGCTGAACTGAGATCAGACCCATGTAGCTATCTGGCTTGCTATGCCGAGTTTGAAGACATTAACGTGTCTAAAAGATTCACGCTTGCAAGCTGAACAGAAACTGTTTCATAAATGCTCAGAGTTTGTGTTTAGATCTAGTTTCTTATTTCTGTCTTTCACTGATGATAGCAAATAGCTTGAAATCATGATCTGAAAGTGGAATTAACGTTAGAGATAGTGAATACTCACTCTGACGTTTATGTAAACAGAAAACTACCCTTGACGGTGTTTTTGGTAGAATGCCATCTGTTATCATAAATACAAGCGTTAGCAAGCTTTTTAACTTGTGTTTTTTTTGTTTTTTATATATATATACTTAGTACAATCCTTATGTTTTACATATTTCAATTTTGTTTTAGATTGATTATTTTAAATGACTTAAATAATACATAAGTTTATAAATATATATTGGATTATTTTCATCATTTAGAATTAATTGTAAATGTCTTTAGAAAAATTCAAATTTAATGGAACTTTTTTAAATCCATTCTAATGCTAGTAATAGTACACGGATTAACATATAGCAATATTTTTTAAGGTATTATTCTACTCTCTTCAGATAATGCTGACCTGACCAGTGACAGTACTTATATGGGAATCGAACCTGGAATCTTTGGATTTAAAGACTGAATTTAAAGTGATGTTCTAACCATTTACTGTCACTAATCAGGCTAACAGTTGTAAGGTTGTGTCATATACAAATCTGTGTTCTATCAACACATCAATGTATTTGAAAAGTTTAAATGAACTTTATATATTTCTAAAGATATTTAACAATTAATTTTAGATGATGAAAATAGTCCAAAATATAATTAAAAGTCAAATGCTATTATTTCAATCTTTTTGACAGATAATATACAAATTATCTTTTGAATAAAATTGTCAAAGTTTTCTAAGCAAACTTAGAGATCATATATATTGTTGTTTGTTTTTGACTATTTATTCACTAATAACAAAAATAGTCGAATTGGAAATGACAAAGTTAAGCTGGAAGTTACAAAGTTTTAACATTAGAGGGCGCTACTCTACCACCGCACCAAATTACACAGGCAAATATAATCCACATGATTTATTATTAGGGAGTTCATAAGGAGTTTGGCATCAGAAGTGGCTCATGATTTATGTGCTTTTAGCTTCAGTATCTTCCTCTTTATCACTAAACCATAATATGCAGATCTTTAAGCGCTAAATAGGAGTGAAAATATTTGATTCGTAGTGTTTCTACTTTTCAACATTTAATTTGGTTAATTAGTCAAGTCGTCTCTTTTTTAATTTTTTATTTAAAATATTCATTGAGTTCACATCTTAAATTTCTGCAATATGTATATTTTTTATATCCTTTTTTTATGGATTACAGTTAACATATAATCAAATGTCTTTATTGCTCAAGAACTCATAAAAGGGTTTGAATGACAGGAAATGTTAGAAAAAGACTCAATTCAAATACCCTGAGTCTGACACAACCACTGAACTACAAGATAGTCTATAAAATGTTTTAATACTATACATTTTACACCATATTGGAACAATTTAAACCTATTCTATCAGATCATTTTATTTTACTTTTTTCTGATAAAACATAATTAATACTAGCATGGTTGTATGGTTTAGAGCACAATATAATTAATAATCCTATGGCTTTATTGATTGGGAGTTCAAAGAAGTTTGGGTGCTTGGAGTATAAGAATCGGAATTGTTAAGAGGACCCTATGCTCCCAAAGTTGGCACTTTTACAGCTGCACTAAACCATACAGAACCTTTAGTGAAATGGAAGAGTGGTAGTAGTAAAATTGTACATTCAAGGGGCTCAAAATTCACGAATCATTGATCCACTATGTTTCAAACATTTTATGAATAACTTTTTTAAAAACTTTATTCAACAATGATTATTTTAATTCAAAATGGAGGTTCCAACCAATGCTATAAAAAGTATTTTTACAAGTAAACCGATATTAATTCTACCTTTTAGGATTCACTTTACTTCTATTTCATGTTAAGATTTCTCATAATCTTATTAATTTCCCTGGATTTGTATATTTATAAGATTTCTCTGTATCTCTATGGTATGTGAAAACCTTATGCTCCCAAGCCTGATATTCTTCCTATTGTGCTAACCCTTGCAGGACATTGGAACATTGGTAATGGAAAAATTGCATATTCAAGGGTTCAAGATCTATGATTCATGGCTCCACTGTGTTATCTTAGTGTTTTCAAATTTCTTCTGAATTCCTTTCTTGAAATACTTTATTTAACAATGGTTATTTTAATTCAGAACAAGGTTCCAACCAATGCCATAAGATGTATTTTTACAAGTAATCTGATTTTAATTATATCGTTTATAATTCGTTTTGCTTATATTTCTGTTAAAATTTTTATCATCTTATATATTTTCCTGGATTTGTATTCTTGTAAGACTTTTCTATAGCTCTGCAATAGTATTTAATTATGTTATTCTATATTTTTTTTGTCTGTCTTCATTACTTTTTGGAGCTGAATTCACTGAACACTCTTGACTTTTCATCTTTTTTTATCATTAATTTTAACAGTTGTATGGTTGAGATCTTTTTTTTTTCTTTTGGAAATACTTTGATTCAGATTCTTATTGTTTTATTAAATACTTTTCACCATTAAATGGAATGGAGGTTTTTTTTTTGTTTACATTTTCATATTTGTTTTTAGTACTAAATGAGATTTTTTCACTTTACTGACATTTATCTGAAGTGAGCTTTATTTTATTTTTAAAGCTTCAATTAATATTTGCTATTTTTAATATAAGAAACATCTATGACTATATTGCAAATTTTTAAACCTTTGGGACTTATAATCAATTGCTATTGTTCAGCTTGTCTTCACTATATGCAGTTATTTATAATGTTAGATTGTCACTCACATTCTTTAAAAAAAAGTGAAAATGTCAATATCATGAAGCCCTTACAAATATCACAAAAATTTCAATCTCAAAGCAAGCCAACAATGGATTGATTGGTTGTATCATAATGCAAAGAAATCAACATTGCTAATTAGTAATTGTTTGGCCCCAAACTTTTCTGAGAATGCTTTATTCTTTTAAACCTTATCATGTTCAAAATCCTTATTGTCCAATTGAATTAAAGTTCTAAGCTTTTGATTGGTCGATTGTAGATTCAGCAGTAAAAATATATTTATCTTTTAAAATTATATTTGTTTTAATTTAGTTTCTAAAATTCAAATTAAGAATTCATCAGATTATTAAATGAAAGTTTTTTAAAAAGATAAATTTCTATGTATAATTGATCAAAATAATCTATAGCTATCAACATAAAACATATGCTATCATCCAATTATAAATTTAAGCCATATGTCATTGATTTCTTTGTCAAATTGTTTCCATGTCAAAGTAAATATTTTCTTCTAAAATCTGAATTCTTCTGAAATAATTAATATTCATAAATATTTTGTGAAAAAAATAATACATGTAAAAAAAAGGTTAGAGAATTGCATTTCTTATTTCCAAAATCAAATGAAGAATTAGAATTACCAAAATCATTGATAGAGGCTTTCTTGTGGAGAGAACAAGAAGCAAAGAATCAGCACCTTGGAAGGAAAGTCACCTTGGAAGAAAGGTCTTACACTGTTAAATTTAAATATTATTGATTTATTAAATGTAAATAAATTCTGAAAGTGACAGCATAACAGTGAAATCAGCAAAATAATATTAAAAATGGCAGTTTGAGAGTGAATTAAGCCTGCATATGAAAATAATCATTCTGTGCTGTTATAGCATTAATATTAATTTAAAAAAATACATGATTACAATTAGATTTTATTTGAAAATGTTAGTTTTTAGAAAGATAAGTCACAAAAATATAGCTGTAATAAAGTGGACATTTTTATTGCTTAACAAAAATGGCTTTCATAAATGCCACTGAAAACATTTTTTGTTAAATTTTAATAATAATAAATTTAATTTTGAATTTTAAGTCATATTTTTATTTTTTTATGATGATTCAATTAAAATTAATTTCAATTTTGAAAATGGAATTCAAATAAGAAATATTTCATTCAATAATGTTTATAAATAGGCAAGATTATGATCTAATATAAAAAGAGTAAATATGACCAAATTTATCAATAGAGTTTTCCAATAAAATTGACATGATTTGGACCTTAAATGAATTAAACTATAATCTGTGTCTATGTACACCAACTGGAAGGGTCAGAATTGTCAGGTCTAATATATGTTTTTTTTGTTTTTTCATTATCCTAAAATTTCCAATCATATATTGCTTGTTGTATATCTATATACATCTTATAAGAGATTAAAACAGGCAAAACTCTCCATATAGTATTGCCACTCAGTTTGCAATCCAGAGGATTTTGTGCCCAAGCTTACTCTGGCTTGCACTGAGTGGGAGGAGAGTTTTGCGTGTTTTAATAACAGTTATAAGCAAGCATAAAAAACAGTGATCATATGATGTTTATTGGCTTATAAGAGATAGGAAGACTTATATAAAATTGAAGATCATGGCAAAGAGTAGAACAGAATTTGGGGAAATGAATGAATCAAATGTGTGACTGCTCTGTGATTGATTGATTGACTTTGTATACTAATAACCTGTTGTCTTCAATTATCTTTTCTGATGCTAGTGTTTTACTCTCTTTCAATTATAATTGTGTATTGTTAAGACCTATGAAGTGCTAGCATCATATGTCTATTTTTTATATATATCAGTGTTTAAATTACCTGATGTAGATGCATTTATGCATAATTCTGAAGAGTTTTATTTGGATGCAGTTGTCATAATTTTTATATTCATAAGCTTCAAATTGTGTCAATATATTTCTCTTGGATTTTTTTAAGCTAGTAAAAAATTACCATCTTAATGTCAGATGTATCATCTCCAGACCATAGCAAAGAAAAGATAAATGTAATCAAATGTTCTAGAGATGATGGTAGAAAAAAGACTACAATATGTCACAGCTTTTAAGTGATTGGCAGTTTAATAATGTCAAAAGAAAGAAGTAGGAGAGGTATAAACATTAGATTTATCCACTAAAGCTTTTAGTAAGAAACCTATGATCATTGACATTTAAAAGTATATCTTTTTAAGTAAAAAGACATTTCATCAAGAATTGCATCTAGAATTTGTATATATATATATATAGGTAGAAATATCAACATTGCTCAGACTTGAAAAAAGACATTAATAGCTTTTGAGATATTATGTCTGTAACACTAGTGAAGATACTATGAATAACCAGGTAATATCTCAAAAAGAAATACACATTCAGAATAAAATACTGATGGGAATGATGCAGAGGGCACCAGCAAGGGGAAGACTTAGGTTAGAATGTACAGATCCAGTTAAGGGGAAAATAGTCTTACATATTTGAATCAATATCAGGAGACCTATAGATTGAGAAGAGAAAGAATATATTTTCGTAATTAGTTGACTATCCATAAACTTATTAGAGGGATTCAGTGATTAAAAAAATATCATAATTATCTCTTTTCATTTGGGAATAGGTCAGTTTTTTAACTAAAGTTACTATAATGACATATAATTTAAAAGCTAACATTTGTTTTAGTAATTGACTTAATAATCTAACTCTAACAACGGCGGACTTAATTTATCCACGTGATATTTAAAATGACATGAGATTTTTTTATGTGAAAATTATGTTGTATTTTATGGTGTTTTTTTTTTCTTTTTTGTAATCAGCTGTATCAACATTGAATGATGCGCTTTTTGTTAAGAGCGAGCGACTTAATATTTTCTGACGTGAAAGATATTCAAAGATTTCTTCCATTTATTATAACTGATAAGATTGATGAAAATGATTAGTCTTTATTTTCCACCATTATGAACTATAAGTCTTAGTTCCCATTCATATTCTTATTTTTATTTTTTTTTTGCTGCATCGGATCTAAGGTAAGGACTGTTATTGGTAAATTCAAGTGAATATTACTTATGCTTACCAAATGTTTTAAAATAATATAACTGCCCTTTTTTTTTCAATGTCGTTTAAAACTGGAAATAGTGTACACAGTCATCAAATATTTATTTAAGTAACGTCTAGAAATCATTTTTAACGTATTAATATAAAATAATGATAATGGTTAATAAAAACAAATGGACACGCACATTTGAATAGTGAAGTAAATATATATCCATTTGCATGTTTTTGTTTTATCAGTACATGTTTCACCTTTGGCTCAACCCAGAAGTAAAGCCAACCTTTGACACTATGGATACATTTGAAATATACACTTTTTCAAATAAGCCATTTGGCACGTTACAACTTCATATGCACATTATTTTAGAGAAACTTAACTTTACATAATGTGCATTTAAATACATTTCAAAATTTTATTCCATCACCCATTACTGAAATATATGATCAAAGACATGTGAAAAATTTAAATGATCGCTAGGATGTTCATTTCGTACTGAACCAACACTCATCAGTTGGCACAGATCACAATCTCTTATACATATCTTCATTGTTTGTTCAGTAAGATTTGAAATACAGGCATTCTTATACCTGGAACTTACTTGTAATATAGGGGATGTGAACTCTTACTTTCAAGCAACTTTCAACTATCCACACTATCTCATACTACTGATACACATGACCACACACATATAGAAAAGATAAACAATCACCAATATACGTATTTTGTGCTAAACCAACACTCATCAGTTGGTCCAGATTATCATCTCCACACACACATATATAATCAGTACTCAGTTTATATTAAGATAGCAAATCTTTATACTTTATTGGACAGGCTTCAATCTACTCCAATCTCCAACTCTTCAGCCATCCATAACCTTGAACTGATTATACATATGTGTGGGAGATGATAATCTGGACCAACTGAGGAGTGCTGGTTGAGCATGAAATGTGTACATTGGTGATTGTTTATCATTTCTACATGTGTATCAGTAGTATGAGATAGTGTGGATAATTGAAAATTGTTGAAAGTCTGAGTTCAAATCTCATTTGCTCAGCATATGTATAGAGAGCAAATTACTGTAATTTAATCTGCAGGTTTCAAATCCTCTTCTTTTCAAGTACAAAATATACAAATTTGTATTTATCATTTTACGACATTACTCTAAAATCATCAATTCTATTTTCGAAAATAATTATCCAAGAAATGTCCAATTTTTAAGAAACACCTCCCCCCTCTATACATGTGTGTGTGTGCATGCGCGCAGCTAAAACAAACTCTGCATAGGAGCAAGTTACGCTAAATTTTATCTATAGAACACGATAATTTTTGAATAAAAAAAAAATTACTTTTTATAAGTTAGAAGTATTCCTCTGTTTTAATTTGGAATTAATAAATATATTTCCCCTTTTTTTTCTGAGGTCAAGTTATTATTTAAAAAGAAAAATAAAGATCAACAAATAATTTGTAAGGACCGGAGCATAAATTATACAAAAAAAATGACATCCATTTTTCTTTCAAAACTTTTTTATATATCAGACTTTTAATGGTTTTGTGAATGTTAAAAAAAAACTTTTACTGAAAGTCTTGGCCACTGTATTTATTTATTGTACAAGAAAAGTATGTCAAATCTCAGTTTTGTTTGTTGTTTAACAAAAAATGATTGATTTGTAAAATTTATATACGAGTATATGTGTAATCAATCAATTTTCAGCTTTCAAAATGTTCTTCTTATTTAAAATCTATCATATTGTAAACTATCCCTCTAGTATAAATATTTCAGATTAATCTATCTATTATACATATATTTTACGTTTGAACCTGCTCCCATCAGTGAACTAGAATCTTGAAAGACCTAAGTTGCCATATCCATGTTGATAATTCAATATACATATATATATCGTAAGTATAACCTATTTGAATTTAAAGCTTAAATTTATTTCCCTTCAAACTTTTCTTAGTTGATCCTTCAATACATCAGTATTACAAATTGTACATCAAGTGAGAACATTTATGTGTAGTATTTGCCTGAAGATTTATGATGATGATATGTTAGATGTGATAATATGTTAGACTATTTTCATCATTTACCATTAAATGTTGAATGTCTAGAAAATTTTAATCTTTATTTAAACTTTTCAAATACAAACAACTCTTAGTAATAATACACAAATAGGTAACACATGTTAGTAGATTACACAATATTTTGAGTGGTATTATTTTCCACTCTTCAGTTGTTGATGGCTTGACCAGTAACACTATTAGCATGGTGGAACTTACACATTTAGATTCTTGAATATTGAATTTTTAAGTCAATGCTCTAACCGAGTTATTACCTCAGTTGGTTAGAGCATTGCCTTAAAAATTTGATATTCATGAGTTCAGTTGGTTAGAGTATTGTCATAAAAATTTCATATTCAAGAATCTAAAGATGTAAATTTATCCCCTATGCTAATATTATCACTGGTCAGCCCAGCAATGTTGAAGAAGAGTGAAGAATAATACTACTTGAAACATTGTGTGGTGTTAAAATTATGTGTATTTGAAAAGTTTAAATAAAGTTTAAAATTTTCTGGACATTCAACATTTAATGACAGATGGAAATAGTTCAACATATTATAATATTTCTGTCTGTTGTTTTACAAGTTGATAGAAAGTTGATTAAATAAATTCCATCTTTGAGGAAAACTAATATCATATAATATTTTTAAAAAATAATTTTATGATCTGCTACAAAATAGCTAAAGAAATTGTAAAAATAGATTGGTTTAAGATATTCTACTTCAAAATTCAAAATATTTCAAAACACATCTATAAATATTATGTCTAAGTTAAATGGTGAGTGGTGACTGGGATCTCTTTACAAGCTGTCTGACATATCATTTCTAAATCAATGAAAGGGTTACATAATAACGTAGTTCAGTTATTCTCCACAAAGATTTTAAAGCACTAGCATTTCTGAGTTCTGAATGTGACATTATTTTTCATACATTTGTAGATTATCTTTACCAAACACTTCAAAACAATCTCGTGACTCATACTACCTTAAACATTTGAATATTTTTAAATATTTCAATAGCAATTTTGCCTAATTAGAATAAAATTTAATATTAGCATATTTTTTCTATTACGAGTTAGGTTATGAAACACTTTAAACGTTTCATAATGCAAAGCTAATCTATATCTCTACATAACATATGCACTGATTTGGAGATAGCACTGTATATTTTATGAAAATAAAACCAATTTACCAATCATTTCTCACTGGAATGATATGGTTTATTGTCTATTTATTTACTTTAAAATTACATTAATAAAAAAAATTTATCAATAAAAAGTTAAAATATTTATTATCAACATTTTCTTATTTTCTGATATATCTGCATATTTAAGTACCAGTTTTTTTAAAAAATAGACAGATATGTCTTATTAGATATATTAAGTGTTGGTGGCCGAGTGGTCTGCACAGCAGCCTTACAAGCAGTTGTCCTGGGTTTGCGGGTTCACTTACCATCCAATACTTTGACACATGAGAGAAAACAGCATTATTGAAATGTGATAATATGTTGGACTGTTTCCATCATCCATCATTAGTAATAATACACAAATAGACAACACAAGTTAGTAAATTACACAATGTTTTATATTGTATTATTGTCCAATGAACTTCAAGTGTTGCTGGCCTGACAAGTGACAATATTAGTATAACAATCAAACTTACACTTTTAGATTGTTTAATATCAAATTTTAAAATAGCACTCTAATCAATTGAGCTATTCTGTCAAAGACAACAGTCAGTAGAAATTTCATATCTTATTTATGAGGGTTGCCTTAAATTCTCTTGATTCCTTTCCTTATTTTCTTTTTTTAAAATACTTTTTTCCTAAGAGTGAGATTAATTAGAGGCTTTTGGACATTGTGTATTGTCACACTGAATTAACTTATAGTATGATTTGCCATCACCATATGACCAGCTTTTAATTTTCTTCTCAGCCCTTTTTTTCTCTATCATTATTTTTGTATTTTTTCAATCGAATATACATTTATTGGTACATACATGATCTGCTATTGTAGACATGTCTGTTTTTTTTCTTTTCTAACCATTAGTTTGTGCTTTTTTATTGTTGTTCAACAGTGCAACTGGTCTAACCAATATATTTCTTTCCACATTCACATTATATTTCATAGATTCAGTTTTTGTTTTTCAACATTTAATGTTTAGGCTTTGTAGAAGTTGAAATTCCTTTTAGTGTGATATGGCTTTGGAAAGCTGTTTTAATGTTACATTGATTGCATATTCTCTTTAATTATTCCACCATTCCTGGTATGTATGGATACATTACTGTACCAATAATTATTTTCCTTTTGGTGTCTCTATCTGTTGCCTTTTAAAAATTAGTATTCCCAGATGTTTTTGGATTTGTGCAATTTTCACTTTTTAAAAACAGATCTTTTAAAAACCTTCTCATAGTCTGCATCCAGAACTACTTACTTTATGATAGAACAAAAGAGACACCTTGTGGAAATTAGACATATTAATTTATAGATATTCATTGCATGCTTTTTCTTTCATTTTATTTACAAATGAATGTACAAATTTATTTAAACAGTAGAAATTTTGGGATGGTAGATATTTCAATTAACAGTTCTCAATCTGCATTTCTCTATAAGTGATGTGGTATAATAATAATTTAAACAATTGCAAATACTTGCATTTTTATTGTTAAATTATTGGTAATTTTTTCAACAATAGTTGTGTTGCAACCATTAAAACCTCACATGGTTACCATTTCATATGCCTATGCAATCTGTTAAAACCACATCAAACTCTCCATACAGTGGTGTACCCAGTGCAAGCCATAGTAATCAATGGATTCAACAATATTTATGCATAACTCAGTGAGGAGTATTGAATCTGAGACCACTGCACCTAGATATTAGGATTTAATGCATTAGAAAGCCACAAGATTTAGGTGCAGTACCCTCAGATCCAATACTTTTCACTGACGAAAGCCACAACCTGAAAACTAGTCTGGGAATATTGAATGAGTAGGCACTAGAAACAAATTTTTATAATAATAAAATTATTAAATATTCTAAATTTAAACCAATAATAATACAAAAAGTCTATATATATCATTAAAAGCTAGTCAACGCTTAGACAATCCCAATATCAATAACAATAACAATTTCAAACTGTTGTCAAGACAACCTCCTTTTAACAATATATATATATATATATAATATCAAACAAAATAAATATAATAATCAAAATTTTTTACTTATTTATTCTAGAATATTTTGATTATATATATATTGTACCGGTCAAAAACATGTTTATCCATCTAACGAGCTGGAACTAACAAAATGTACTTCAAATCCAGTCAAGCCCAAGATTTAGATCAAGGACCAACCTGAATTTTAACCCACTCTCTAAGCCCCAGATCAAACACCTAATGGATAACATAACAATGATGGCACATGAGAATTAATTTTAAATCCGGCCGACTAGGAGAGCGGAGAAGACAATGAGACATCTATTACTATGACGAAACTAATCTATATATAAGCATGGCTGTAATATGTGGAAGTGAAGAAAAAAGGAATTTGAACTACTCAAATAAGTTAGACAATAAAAATATAGTTTAATGTAATGACAAATTATTTACATAATGACTTAATTATATACATTAGTGTGCGTGTGAATGAGCAAGCCGTAGATGATTACATAGTGTCATTCACGCTATTATTTCTCATATGCTCTTTATTAGCTAAATGATTTATTATAAATAAGCACACATCTTTGGTGGGTCCAATATTAAAATGCCAATCAATTATTAGAAAGAAGTTACATAATGTTGCCATTAACGCTTTGATTTACGGTTCTGAAATATGGTGACTAACATTATTACTTCGAAGAGTGTTCTGAGATTCATTACAGATATAATACAAACTATTTTCATGCCACTGAGGTCATGAAACTAAATAAAATACATTTGAAAACATATTTGAAAATGACATTTGATTCTATGACAAAATATTTAATGAAACTTCTGTTAATTAGCACTGGTAAAAAGGCTTTATTTTCCCCAAGGCAAATAGATACTCTTAAATACAGAAATAAGTTACAATGGTGGGATTGTATAAGACTGAAATAAATTTAATTAATAAAACTAGTAATAGTTGGTATTTATATATGTTTTAAGCAGAGTGCAATTTTAATATTAGAGCATTAAAACTGGGTCATGAAGCAAAAAGAAATAATAATACAAAGAGGTTTGCGGTGCTGACATAAAAGCCTAAAAATAATAGGAAAAGTCGTGCTTCTGGATGAAAATGAAGTGGATTGGCATGCCGTGGTCATCGTCGATGTGCAGGCCTTTGATACGAAAAGAATGGATGGGCATAGTGTGTGCCAAACTTTCGGGATCACCACCAGAGGCATTTTACATGGAATAAGTGGATATAATGAGAAATCTATGGGTTTGATCTTGTTGTAACCCCCAGATTAGAAGCACATATATATATAAACCTGAATATAAGGCCAAATGTCAGTAATGCAGTACGGATAAATATCACTAACAACATGAAATATAATTTACTGCTTTAAAATAGATGACCCTTGCTTGAATGCCATAAGTTAGACAAATAATATGCTATGCAGTTATAATATATATAAAGAGAGATATTTAGATTTAAAAATATACATGAAGATTTTATTTAGCAAAAGAAATATTAAGATTTACTAAAATATACATTAAGATTTGACCTCCTCCTTCTCTGCTATTTAAAATAAATCAATCCCACCTTCATTGATTTTATAATAACTGAAATATTTAAATATTGTATTTGATATTTTAAGAGTACTATATATAATAAAAAAATAGCAATTATATAGAAAACAAATAATCGGTCACCTTTTCAGAATTGACTAACATTTATAAAATAAATAAGGTTTCAAAGCCTTAATTAAAGCTTGAGTTCTGGATTCACCCCAGGTAGAAAATCCAGAGTTAAACATACATATATATATTTTTTTACTAAAACATAAATAAAATGTTGGCTCGTAAAACAATTGGCGAGGGTATTAATTAATAATGCGTTGTTTTAAATGGATGTTAAAAACCTTAATTCATGAAAGTTTACTTAAAAAGAAGAAAAGATTTTACAAAATTCAACTCGTCAGATTGTTAGAGATTGGCATAATAATAAGAAAAGCATATATATATAATCAAGTAATAAATAACTATAAATAATTGACCGCACCAAAGTTAAAGAAAGTTAGAGCATATGAGAGAAAATTAGATTTATAAAATCATTTAAGAGCAAATTACATTTACATATTAATTTAAAAGATAGAAAATTGAACAATACATTAGAAATCTTGATAGCAGGATTTGAGATTAGTGAGGCTAGATTCATTTTCAAATAGAAGCATAAAAGTTACCTTGTGCAAATTTTAAGAGTCCAATTTAAAATATTGCACGTGCACGGCAATTGAAATGAAAGTTTTTCGGTGGCAACAAGCTTCTATTAGCATTCTAAAATTTTCCAGTCAGGCTCTTACTTCATTACTATAGGAGCATGATATAACAGCAGTGGAAGATGACCCACAAGGGTCAGGAAAGGTTTTTTACTACATCATTTTTAGATTTCAAAACAGTGTGGTGTCTAGTAGCAATCAGTTCTCTCAACAATATCTCATCTCTCTGTGATTCAAAATTCAGCCATTTTATACTTTTTCTTTTATCGGTTGTTTTTGAAGATGCAGCAGTAAGATAACGTCCAAAAATAAATTCAAATCTATTTCCAGATTAGAAATAGATTTGACAACATGTTTATAACAAAGAAAATCTCCAATCTTAATCCCCATTTTAAGTAAAAACTTTAATTAAAAATACCTTCCCCAGATTAAACAATAGTGCTCTCAACCCTTTAATTATTTTTAGACAATCAACTGTAGCGTCTTCCATATTGGATTTTATAAATATATACAGTTTAATAGAAAAAGTACTTTAAAAAGAAAAAGTTTAAAAAATGACTTATAATAAAATATTTATTTAAAAAAATCAATATTTTGTTAGTATTTTGCTCCTATATATATATATTTGAGCCGCACCTATGTATTTTAATAAAAAAAATTAATAATCATAAAATTAATAATAATAAAAATGTTAATTTAAAAGTTAAAATTTTATAATGTAGGTGCGCATCTCAAATGTATACATAAAATATACATACACGACAAAAGGAGCGGGATGATATATAGGGTTTAAACACAGGTTAGTAGATGGAACTATGAAGCTCAATCTTAAGCTAAAATTGACTGCTTCAATATATATGTGTGTGTTTGATTTCACATTATAGTTTATTATATATATATATACAGTTAATTTTTATTGAAAAGATTTAAAATCATATTAGAATTTTAGAATGACATTTAATATTTATTTTCCATAGAATTTTTCTGTTTTTAATATTTTTATGGTAATAAAATTATTAAATATTCTAAATTAAAACTAATAATAATACAAAAAATGGAATAGAAATAGAAATTACTATGTATTTAATTTTGATTGAAAAGATTTAAAATTGTATTAGAATTTTCAAATCGATACTTAGTATTTATTTTCCATAGAGGATTTCTGTATGCTAAATCAATCGTTGATATTTTAAAAATCATATATTATATATTATAGATTTAAATTTTTGTAAAATTAATAAATTTACAAATTCAAATATTTATAACAAAAAATAAAATAAAAATAAACGAAAATAAATTAAATCAATTACTAACTGTAGTAAATAAATATATATTTATAGTATACATAATTTTAAATAAAATATTTGATTTTTTTTTTAAGAGAAGTATTATGTTTTGATCACCAATGTATCTGTTACTGATCTAAAATAAAATGTTATGAATAAAAAATATTTTGATATGTAAACATAGTTAAAATTCTAAATTCTGCATAATGATATGTCAGAAAATCTTATTTTATTTACGTGCTCTTTACTATTATATTTGAGATTTCTCAGTTGCTTAAGTAATATATAGTGGGTTTGAACTCAGACTTTCACACGAGCCTCAATTATCCACGCCATCTCATACGGCCGACACACTTGATCTCACACATGTTGAAAAGATAAATAATCACCAATATTAGTATTTTGTGCTAAACCAACACTCATCATTTGTATCTTATGGTCAACATGGGTAGGATGAGAAGTTTTGGCACCATGTGAGCTTTGAGTGTTCCATCATCAGATTTTCAATGAAATGGACAGCTGAAGAGTTGTTGAATGGAGTGGATTGAAGCCTGTCCATTAAAGTCTGAAGATTGGCTATCTTAATATAAGCTGAGCATTAATTGTATATATGTCTGGAGATGATAATCTAGACCAACTGATGAGTGCTGGTTTAGAACGAAATATGTATATTGGTGATTATTTATCTTTTCAACATGTGTGGGATCAAGTATGTCAGCAGTATGAGATAGTGTGGATAGTTGAAGGTCATGTGAAAGTATGAGTTCAAACCCCCTATATATTACATATTGGAGTGCAGGTATGAAAAAGCCTGTATTGTAGAAAAAAATTCAGTTGCTTAAGATAATATTTAATTATTTACCCTATGAATTGTTTTTTGACTGCTTAACTAATAAATATCAACAAAAGGAACTTATAGATATTCCAACCAGGAAAAATTTCACTGGTGATTTTATTAAGTCCTTCAATTATGCTATTGTGACCATAGATTATATAGTCATTAACTACAGGTGAAAATCAATTATTCACAATTTAGATGTTTGCAGTTGAGTACTGTTAATGAATGAGTTGGATAACATAGGTACCTTCATTAAAATGCATTATAATGTTATGTTGATTATAAATTCATCATCTCTCACTAACTGCACAATGTAAAGATGCAACTGAAGCATTAAATGTGGTTAGTCAACCATAAAGCCAAGACCATAAAGCCAATAAATTGTGTTTTTTGTTATGATAGGTCATAGAAGTGTTTTGTTATATTTTAAAAGAATATGTAATATCTGAAACAATTGCGAAGAGGAGAAAGACATATAATTTTAATACCAAATAAGAAGAATAGTTTTTCTTCACAGTGATGAATATAAAATGTGCATGTTATATATATATATATCATGCAAAAGTATGACTTCTTAAAAAAGGTAATGTTAAAACATGTTTTAAATCATGCATGCAATATATAAGTGATAGACTGGGACTTGGAAAAAATTGCAAATGCTTTTAATCCTGGAAATATGTGTTCACTTTTGACATAGATCGATGGTTGATAAATTCCATGTATAAATCAGATTGTATAATAGTCATGGATTGGATTGATTATGTTGAGGCAGCTCTGGTAGTCTTTAGGAAACTCACATCCAGCTGTCCTTATTGCTGGATTTGGAAAAAGAAATTAGCTTAGAACCTTCTGAGAAATCCTATCTTTGTCATGACAAATATCTTTTACTCTTTTTATTTTATTATTGGCATTTGAATTTTCATCTTTATCAAATTTATGAAAACTAAAATCTTTGTAGTGTGTCCAAGATATCTAGTCACATGCTATTTTTTAAAAAAGTGATTAAACTGGGAATGGATAAAAATGAAAAGAAAAAGAGCAAGTAATATTCAAACACGTAAAAGTGATAGAAAGTGATTAATTGTCCAAAATAATTAAAAATATCATATATAATACAAATATAAAAATAAAAGAATTTTGGCCCTGACTTTTTTACTTGTTATATTTTAAAAGTATAAAAAATTCAAAGAGTGGAAGAATTTTTATATATCCTTCTTTTCCTCTTTTCAAATATAGGAAGTTCTGAAGAAAACTGATGGTCAGTCGAAACTTTTAGTTATTTTGTAATTGTGATGTAATAAGAAATTGCATTTATAAAATGCATAGAAGGGTATTATCATGGTATATTTAGTTTTTCATATGCATAGTTAACTGTATAAAGATAGGTAAAGTAATTAAAATATCATAACTCACTCATTGTATGGCAATTTTAAGTAAATCCTAACTTTAGAGCTACATCCATTAATGTTTACTATGTTGCTCTAAAATTAAGATGCAATAGGAAATTGTATCAGATTATTGATAACCAATGCCAAATTGCCACAAATAATAATGAAGTGTTTCTACCCACCATTATGCATATAACTTTGCATATAATTTTTTTGCATGTGGTTATTTATTTGACATTTTTTAAAGATAGATGAACTCATTTTAAAATCAAGTGATACTTAAATTTCAGTAGTATCAGCTTTTATTCACCTATTAGTGTAACAAGTCATTTCTGATCACCTTCTTTAAATATTTCAGTTTAACTAATTTAATACTGTCATAACTGCCTTCTTGGATTGAACAACTAGCTCACTTGAAAGAATGGCTTCTTGTAGAAGGTAAAGACTTCAGACCAAATTTCAAGTGAAGAAGTTAAACAAAGCTTAGTTTCAATCAATGTTAGACAGAAAGAACATGTTTTCCTCTGGTTAATTCATTTAAACTATGTAATTCTTTAATCATATAATAATTAATAATTAATGTCTCTTATTAAAACAAAATATTCTTTTTTATTTTTTCTTAGTAATAAACTTGAAAAAAACTGAAATAAATAGTTAAAGCAAAAGATCTCATCTAAGCCTTCAGATTATTATAGCATAAATTCAAATAAAAAAAACTTTTAAAAATATTAAAATTTAACTTTTAATTGCAAATAATAATAATAATAATAACAACAACAACAACAACAACAACAACAATAATAATAATAATAATAATAATAATAATAATAATAATAATAATAATAATAATAATAATAATAATAATAATAATAATAATGATGATGATGATGATGATGTTTTTTTCACAATAGATGTATCTCATTGATGTCAGTAAATTTTCAATTGGCAAATTTCTGCTAAAAAGCTAATATATTCAAATAAAATAAAATCATTCCATTCTTACTAAAACAAATATTTAATAATTTTATTAAAAATAAATAAAAGAAGATAAACAAATTAAATTTCTATTTCAAAATTATACATTCCATTATATTTTGATGTTATAGAATTTTTGTAACTTTTTAAAAACAAATTAATTAAGTAAAACGTTGTTGTTAGAAACTAAAGAAAATAAAAATGCCTTCTGTCAAAAGGTGAAAAGTCATTCTTCCGATATTTTGTTGAATTTGTTTTAATTATATGCTCAGCTTTTTAAAGAGGATTTCCATTTTTTTTATAAAATATTTTACAACACCCTTTTCCAAAACTATCAAAATTGTTATTTTAATATTCTGTTTTATAACTGTAAGCTCAATTTGAATTTTTAAAAAGGGTTTTCATTATCTAAAGTTACATATAAGCAAATATTTATGAAAAACATTATTTTTTTCAAGAATCATTATTTATTTATGCCAAAATATTTCTATAGCCTGTAGCTAATACAAAATCTTTTTGGTTGATAATTCATTTTTTGTCTTTTAGTCATTTTTAATTTTTATATTAATTTCATTTATTGAATTTATGACAAGAATAAAAAAATGTAAAGTTGAGGAATAAAAGTAAAATATAAGACTTCATTTGTTTTAATAATACCACCAAATAAATTTTAAAAATAAAAAAATAATGTGATTGAATGTGTTGACATTAGATGTTGATCTAAAGAGTTAATAATGGTAAAAATTGGGCAATGTCTTTTTAAATAAAAGTCTATATTAGCACTTTGCAACAGGTTCCTGACATTGAGATAAATTCCAATTTATTGCAACACCAATTCAGATTTACATGAAAATAAATTAAGAAGTTAAAAGTTAAACTATTTGATCCATGTAATATATATACTACAGATAAATGTTCACCCAATTTAATGTGTTAAAGTAAAGCATAGATACCTTTCTAAAAGGCATTGGGAAAGTTTTATTTTTATACACAGTGTATCCCAGTGAAGTAGGAACTGGTAGATAGTTTTCTGCATGAATTGTTTTTAGTGTCATCTCTGAATTAATGCATGGAATACCCAGAAACATGGTTTAACTATTTTCTGTCAATGTTTTATGTTTCTGGCATGTCTGGCTTATGACTTGCAACATGATACATGGTAGTGTGTTTTGTACTTTGATCAATGATAAAATAGTATTAAATTTTGTTTTAAATTCAGCAAAGCCACAACTGAAGCATTTGAAATGATTTAAGCTGTGTATGGGAGTGAGACCATGAGGTGTAAGAATGTTACCATTGTGTTCAAGAATTTTGTGATGACAGGTAGAGCCTTGAAGATATCTATAAAGATACTAAGAACACTATCACATTTTGTGTTATAACTAATAATATGGATAATAAATCTCTAAAATATTTGTGGAGAATAGCTAATTACATTGCTGCATGACACATGCACTGATTCAATTGTTCTGATCCTATTGAATCTGCTATTGAAAAGTCACAATTTCATTGGACCAGGGATATGGAATGACCAAAGGGTAACCCTTGTGAGTGATTACATAGGTATGAGCTTTATTTAAGTTATGAAAGTGATCTTATAAGTAAATTTAATAATATGATTTGTCCTTATTTTCATCAGGGATTCCTAACCAGGGAACTCATACCACCAGGGGATATAGGAATTGTATTTAGGAGATATAGTAAATAGCAAGTAAATAAAAATATTATGCTATTAATGTGTTCAAAAATAGTTGTGCTGCCAACATTTTTAAACTATTCCATATTCATACTGTCTATCAGCCATGCCAGCAAAATTTCAGCTCTCTTTTTAGACCCAGACACAGCTATGATGCACAGACCTTTCCTTTACTGCAGGTCTGATAACATAAAATACCTGGTTAAGATTTACTATAGCTATGTAAATTGCCAAATAGTGGATGAAATTAACAATGGTTCAGCAAGAATTAGTTTACAGTTGGTTGAAAATGAACTGATGTCTGTAACCATGTACAACCTTTTGTTTTTACTAGATATCTACATTAGAATGAACTTTTGAAAGAAACTATCATGGCAGTGGAAATTATGATCTTGGTGAATGATTTTTGGAGTCAAGTGGTCGGTCGTGGTTTGCAGACTGTACTGTCGCCGCTAGAGGCGCTGTTTCTGTGTCTTACATGGAATTAGTACAATCTACTTAAACTGATGGTTCTCAGCTATGATAGGAGAGAAAATCAGGTTTCATTTCTTTTATGAAAACTTAATTACTCTTGTTTTATTATTATAATGAATAGAATATCAGATAATTTATAGAAAGTGAAGGGGGTACAGAGAGGAAAAGAACTGCGAACCCCTGATCTCCATGATGTGAATGGCCAAAGAATACAATGAAAATGCAGATGTTGATGATTTTGAAAAGAAATATTAGCAACAGAAAAAGGCAAAAATATAATATTATGAACTGACCAATTAATGTAAAAGACTACCATATAATTTTAATTACCAAATTTCATTTTTGCCATCCTGTGTTAGTTTTAATAACTAATAGATATTACATGGTAGAGCTTATTAAATTCTCATCCACTTTATGTCATGTGATGTATTATTGATTTTTGAAAACTCATGTTAACTTATTATTTTTTGTGTTTTTTTATTTATTTTCTAGAGTTACAATGACTATATTTACATATAAGTTGTAATGATGGTGGTGCAAAATGTTAAAATATACGATGCCCACTTGTTGTGATTGAGAACAACTGAAACCATTTGCATATAGATGGAATTATTTATTTATAAATCTGTCAGTTATTTAATTATTAAATAAATATAGGGATTTGAACTCAGACTTTCAAGCAACCTACAACTATCCACACTATCTGATACTGCTACACATGACCACACACATGTAGAAAAGATAAATAATCACCAATATACGTATTTTGTGCTGAACCAGTACTCATCAGTTGGTCCAGATTATCATCACCTCCATATATATATATATATATATATATATATATATATATATATATATATATATATATATATATATATATATATATAGTGTTCAGTTTTATATTAAGATAGCAAATCCCCTATATTTACAATTAAGTTCCAGGTATAAGAGTGCCTGTATTTCAAATTTTAATTATTAAATAAATAAATAATCAAGTGGGTTTTATTACTCAGGAATTTCTAAGAAGTTTTAATATTGAAATTGAGGGACTTAACCAGGATTCAAGGAGTTTAAACTCTAGAGGCTACCACTCTGCCACTACTCTAATCCTTGCAGGGCAAAGAAATGCTACAATGATTTACCACTTGGAAGTTCATAAGATATCCCTGCACCAATAATGATGAGTACGGTCTCAATCAATGGATCTTGTATTCTGAAATTTGTCACTCTACTAATGCACTAATTCGTGCAATACAAAAAATGTGAATTAGTTTATCTCGGGATTTTCATAAGAAATCCATACAACAAAAATGATGCAAACACAATCCATGAACCTTGCATTCCGGACTCCAGAACCTGACCATTGCATTAATTTAAGCAGGGCAAAAGATTGGAACAGGCATTTATCATTTGTCCATTTATAAGAAATCTGTGCACCAAGAATGATGGAGTAACATCGCAATTCATAGATCTTGAGTTGCAGACTTCAGCACTCTACTCATGCACTAATCCATGCTTGGAAAAATAATGGTATAATCATTTATCACTTGGGAGTTTATAAGAAATCTGTGCACTAAAATAATGGTGTAAAATGATGATCTGATGAGCCCTGAATCCCAGATTTTGGCACTCTATTATTGCACTAATCCATGCAGGGCAATGAAATAGAAAAGTTTTCATAAAACAAATATTAATACAGATTACAATAAAAGAGTGTTTGAGGTAGATTAATAAAATTAAAAGTTCTATTATAAAATGACTAAAATGTAATCTTATTGTATGATATGGAATTGCAGCTCCACAGTGCACATTTTTATTTTTGTTAAATATCAAGGTTCTATTACATACAGATAAAATATTTGGTTGTGATTTTTTTCTGTGAGAAAAAGTGTTGGCAATGATACTAATCTGCCTTATATCTATTTAATGTCATGGAACATCATAATCCATTTTAACCATTACTGATATACTACCAATTATCTGATTCATGGTCTCTCTTTTTCACATCTCACCAGCAACTTTCTTATTTCATCCATACATCACATGATCACCATTCTTTATGCTCTCAGATCCAAGGCTCCTCACTGATGAAAGCCACAAGCTAGAAACTAGTCTGGTAATATTGGATGATTAGGCACTAGATAGGGATTTTATGCACAAATCTTCCTATATCCACTGATTATTCTGGCTTGCACTGAGCAGCGCTACTGTATGGAAAATTTTGCAACTGTGTTCATCAATACATCCCACATATGATTTTTTTTTAGGTCTTTTACTCTCTGGAAATTAATTTAAAGACTTTCTTATTTTATCCATTCATCTCATATATAGTCTCTTCCTATCCATTTTAACAATTATCTCTCTGTACTAACAGTATACACAGTCTAGCTTTATTTCAGTCTGTTAATTTTTTCTGTGTCAATGACATCGGGTTGCTCTCTTGCACAGGTATTTTGCTATCTATTCACCATTGCCTGTTAACAAGTGGATTAGTGATAATATTCAGAGGCAAATCTAGATTTATAAAATAATTCATAAATAATAACATAAACACATTACCTAATAAGATTTATCTCGTTGTTAAAGTCGTTCTATTAACTTATTAAAAATCTATAGTAAGTAAATTTATCTTTTTATTTTCAACATCTTTATTTAGTGTTATGAAATTGTAAAAAAATTTTTTTTTGAAATATAACTATTTATAAATGTAAGATTAATTGTAAATTAATATTTAAAAAAAAACCACAAATATGTTTTTTAGGAAAAGTTTTAAAAATAAAGGTAAGACAATTGTGATTCCAAATTTAAACGAAATCAAATATTTAACTTTATTGTTCAATTATGACAGTTATAGGGCCTCTTAATCAAACGCATCAAGATAAGAAATAGGTTTGATGGTAGATTTTTTAATATCAATCGATCAAGACTGAAAATAAGGACTTGGTTTTTTTTTCGATTCTGGATTTACAATATGATAATGATTGTGTTATTTTTTCAATTCAAAGACCATTTACTTAATATTTTTAAGTTGTGAATCTAACGTAAAAAGACTTTGATTTATTAATTAATATTCAAAAAGCTCACGTTCTTTATCAGTTAGGTCAGAATAAATAATTTTCAGCAAGTTTTAGTTTAGATAGTTATCAGCTTGAATATATAAACTAGGATAGTTTTATAAATGAAAAGGATGACTTAGCTGTTGAGGTACAATACAGATTCCAATACGCTGTTGCACCTTTTAACAAATTAAAATATGGTGTATTTCATCATAGGGAAATACCTATTGAAACTAAGTTAACTGTGGATAGACAGGTTATTTTACCTATTTTATCATATGGATGTAAAACATGGATACCCTACTGGTGCCATATAAAAACATTAGAAAAGTTTCGTTTCAGGGTATTCCACATAATTTTAAAAGTGTGATGTCAAAATCATGAACCCTCAGTATATTTTTCAATTGGATGGATATGATATTATTCTGTCCACTATTGTAAAATCATATCTCTATTGATTTACATATGTAATCAAATCCATTGCTGCTTACATTGATCATAACCATGCACACATTCTCTAAGAAAATACTCTTTTGGAAGGTTTACAACATGGTTCAGTTCTAGTCAATCTCAACCAACCCCATCTTTTTTTATTACCACCAATAATCAGATAACCAAAAAAAATCAAATTCTGGTATTAGGAACCAAAACATCTTGGATTTTTTTTATCAAAATCACTTAGAAGCCCTATCCACTAGTCCTTATTTCATCCCAGAGACTAGTGCATGCTAACGTTCTCCCCCCCCCATTGTTTCTTTTGTCAAATCTGAAGAAACAATTCAACATTATATGTTCCACTGTCTTGCTCTTGTTAGCTATAGAAACATCATTGAATAAATTAGTACGCCATGCACTTTTTCTATTGCCATTATCATTGATAACATCAACCAAGGCTTTTTCTCTTCCAATAGGGGTAATACTTATATATATATATATATATATATGTATATATATTGTGCCAGGCATTATCAAATGTCCATGCAAAAGTCTGCTGTAAAGAAAATTACAGCGGATAAACATGTAAATTTGTATATATTAAGCACAACAAATATATAAATGTGCTATATTAATAATGGAAGCTGGGTCTGAGCATTAGAATACCCACACGCACTAATTTAAAGCAAACATTGAATTGACACAGAAATATTGTACACAAATACATGTATAAAAAACTCATGTATTTATTTATTTTTTTATTTTTTGTATATTTTTTATGATATGTCATTTTATGTATTTTGCTTTTCTCTGAAAAACTCACATAGAGAGATGCAAACTTTGTTCACCAAAAAAAATCATGTTGTTGGAACATATTCGTAAAAGAAGTAATTAAAGTAATTGTTGCAACATATTTGTATATTTTTTATTAATTACTTCTTTAAAACTAATTTTATTCTGTAAGCAAAGAATGTTAATTGCTTTGGCAAAAATCTGACCAACAGCAAAATGTTTGATAATCAATGCTATAATTAAACTGTTCTCTTTTTTTTTTTGTAGATAAAATTCTTTTGAATTAACATCAGAAGAAAGTGGCCTGAGTATTCAAGATGGAAACTAATCATTGTATCAAACCCTAAAATGTAGAATTTAATTAAAAAAATAGAAAGGAATGTTATAATCTAAGTGATAAGGTAAATTAAAAGGGTTGGCTGATTCATACTTCTCAGAGGGGTGCCTGAATTGGTTCTTATGAGTGGGATTGATAGGGTTTAGTCAGTGTTGTGAGACTCATGCTTTCTTTGGCAGTCATTCTGGCCAAGTCGTTCACTACTTTGGCTCCAGAATTCTTCAATCATCTAGCCACTTAGAGATTAATTTATGGAGTAGACTATTAGTGATATTCTTAAGAACAAATCCATTATACAGTTCTTTTAAAAACTCATGTCTTTATGTGGATTCGAGTAACCATCCGAGACAGCAGATGAAAATTTAATAATAATCCTAATTATTATAATATACAAAAAAAGAAGATGTGAATCAATCTACTAGAGGTTCCAGTAAAATGACTGTGGGATAGACAACCAGCCGGTGGACCGCCCTTTCTCTGTCCCAATCGCCAAGATGTGATCACACCACTTCCAGCCAGCCACAATGATGACAAAGGCTGCTTGCCTATGCCCGAATAAGATGAAATCCTCACTGCACAGCCAGTTGACTTGAAGCCCACTTAGAGCCCAGTCAGGAGAAAATGAAGACACCTACATAAGTTTCTTTTAAAAATATTTGATAATATTGAATTAATTAATTCTGACATTTCTGATAATTAGAAATATATTGTTTTATTATTATTATTAATCATTTAAAAAAAATGATGAGAGAGAGAGTTGTCTCTCGCATATATACAGATATTGGGTTTACAGTTATTAAAGGCATAATGATACAGCTTTTACTTAAATCTTTTAATTCATTTTTCTATTTCAAATTCTAGTATTTTCAGCAAAAGTTGCAATTAGATTTTTTTTTGTTGCTATTTGTTTTTCTTCTTGTTGTTATTCCTGAAAATTGTCATACATAAATATACATGTGTATATACGCGCACATACACTTGTAATATTCGGTAAATGAGTATCTAAAAATGTATTTATCCGTATATCCTTTTAAGTTATTTTTTGTCACTGCTGCACCTTATGATGAGTGCAAAAAGGGTTTATTTATTGTAAATTTCCCATAATCAAATCCACAAATAACTGTATATTTAGAATACTAGTGAGTGTATAATTGTGCTGCACGTATATACATGTATAAGAATTTATCATAAAAGGCAAATAGATACAGCTCCTCCTGTTGAGTGCTCTATGGTATCTGAGCTAACGCAACCTTATTAACATGTTGTAAAATACGAAATTGATGAAATATTTTATAGTGCAAATATGTGTATGCATAGTTGTTGTTTTTTTGTATATTGTATTTGCTATCAATAAAACAGGTTTTAAAGTCCTGAGTAGAAGTGTATGCCTAAATAACTGAAAATCTCTTATCTGAAAAATATATACATCAAATCACACAAAGTATAACTTATTTCTACAGGGTAAAAAGCTCAGACCACTTCCATTCTTTATGAAACATTGTAGATAGCTTTAGGGGGTTATATATTTTCTTATTCATTTAAATTGTATTTATATATTTATCTATTCCAAAACATCAAATATATATATATATGGGTTTGTGGTAATAATTCATTTATTTATTTTTATATCATTTTAAGTATAAAACGGTGGTGGGTATTTGGGATTAAATAAATATTTAATCATAATATTAAATCGGTTCTGTCTTCATATTTTTATTTGATAAAATGTACTCTTTCCTTATAAATCACATACCTATAATAACCATTTAACTTACCCATTGAAGACCCTAGATGTAGAGTACTGAGCTAACCACATGGAATATCACTCTACTGGGGTGTTTAATCTTATTCTTATGCTCCGCTGAACACATGGTATTAAACATCCTTCTAGGAGGGGGGGAAATTCATTTTTGATTCGTTTCTAGAAGTGGAGTGCAAAAGCTATTTTGTAAATAGATTTTTCAAAGGTGTGTACTTACCATAAATTCTAAACATTCGGGCATTCGAGTAAGATATCAACTAAAGGAGTTTTTAATTGGCAGGGTCCTGTCAATTCACTCTTACTATCAGTTTAGCTGGAAGTACCAATGTATATGAGTACAGACAATCGGAAAAATTAGTATCCATTTCTTTCCCTGTTAAATTTTGATCACTTCATGCTCAGTGCAAGATTAGGAGAAGAATTCCACAGAAAAATATGGTCCGGTACAATATATATATATATGTATACTGAAATGAATATACAAATATTAAGCAAATAAATTACCTCACATGGTTAAGAAATCCAGTACTGCCCTCTGTGAACTTATATATATATATATATATATATATATATATATATATATATATATATATATATATATACACACACATTGGTTCCTAAGATGCTATTTTTACTTCAACCCTACATTCAGGATATTGCAATCATCATTTTAAAATAAAATTTCGAAAATTAAAAATAATAGACAAAGTGCTTGTCCCGCCAGATATTATTAATGTTACATACAGCCTGGTTTCTCTTCCATTTTCATTATAACTAGGGAGTTCTTTCCCTGTGTTTGTTTTCCTTTCATATGCTTTTGCTTATGTATTTACAAAATATATCTTTAGTAATTTATATATCATTTTATTTGCGTGTTCTTTTATGATATACATTATAATATTTTGTTGTACTATAAATCATTTTTTCCAAATTTATATATATTTTTTTGCCTAATAACATTTTTTTAATTAAAAAACAAAACAAAAAAAGCAATGAACAATGGAAGATGTACTTAAAAGGTGTTTTATGCTGAACTTAAGCATAGTTTTTGTGGTAGATGTAGACACCTAATATGATATATGGATTATCTCAAAATCATTGGGAAGATATGGCAGAGAATATAATAGCTTAAAGATCCGGAATTTAACATGGTATTGAAGCATTTCAAAAAGGAAAGGTTTCTGCTGAAGAAATTACAAGACAGTATCTTAAAATATCAAGTAATCAGCGAAATGAATGATCAGGTTCTTTATGTTGATGTATTTTGGATTTACTGATTGATTTGTATAATCATTGCAAAACTCACTTCTGGAGTAGGGTCTTTCTCTTTTGGAGTTGAAATGGCCATATTCGTTTACGAGTGTTGTTGTTGTTGCTGTTATTATTATTATTATTATTATTATTATTATTATTATTATTATTATTATTATTATTATTATTATTGTTACATCATTTGTGTTCATATGGTTTTAGCAGTCATTTTGCTTCTTGGTTGTTAAGTTACATAAAGGATAGGAGACAGGCTACTAAAATACATGGTGTTATTGGTGAATTTGGATTAGTTAATCATGGTATTCCACAAGGTTCTGTACTTGGCCCTATACTGTTTTTAATTTATATAAATGACATCTTTAATTTATCTTTGAATTCAAAGATTTATGGGTTTGCTGATGATATTGCTTTGTCTTGTGATGCTGTTTCATATAGTATTCTGGAGCAATTTATTAATAAAGATCTAGAATTAATAAGTAACTGGCTTATGATAAATTATTTAACGGTTAATATTAATAAAACCAGAGGTATTCTGTTCTCTTATAAACACTGCACACATTCAATTAGTATTAGGATTTGTGATCAGTATAATATTCATTCAATAAGTATTTGTACCTGTTGTAACATTAGTTTTGTTGTTGATAATTATTGCTATTTAGGCATCTATATTGATTCAAGGTTATCTTGGTCTTTGCGTAAAATTAATTATTTATTTTATTATCTGGTTAAATTCATACCTAGATCTACTTTGATGACTATATATTTTGCTTGTTATCAGAATATATTATGTTACAATATTTCCATTTGGGGTGGCTCTATTGATTACTCACTATCTCAATTACATACTTTACAAAATTATACAACGCGTATTATTTTTGGTAGACCTAGATTGATCTCTGTGCGAGATATATATGTCAATTCTGGTGTGTTATCTGTTTCTAAGCTATATAAGTTTAGAATTATCATTAATATATATCGTTGTCATTTTTTACTGTGTCGTAAAGTATCAATTATAAATACCCGCTTGGCTAACAAATTTCCACTGGTGGTTCCAGTTTTTCTTTAGAAAGCAGTCGCAGGCAATTTAGTTACAATGGACTCAGGCTCTTTAATTCTTTTGTTACTGACTGTTCAATTGATGTTAATAATTTATCTTTGTATATTTTTAAAAAATATTTAAAATTTTGGTTATTGTCTCGTGTAATATATTGATTAATTAATGTGCATATATATATATGTATATTTGTTTAATATGTATATGTATATCTTTTTGGTTGTATTTATTCTTATATTATTTGTTTGGTTTACTTGTTTGGTTTGTATTTTATTATTATTACTGTTATTTTTGTTGGTGATTTTGTTTTTGGTTTGTAATTAATAATTTAAGAAAGACTCCTAGCACAAGTTTATCTTGTTTGGAGTATTTCTCTTTTCTTTTTATATGTATTGTTTAATTAATAAATAAATAAATTATTATTATTATTTTAATTGTTGTAAAATTTGAAAACGCAATTTCTTCATCAAAATTTAACATTCCATTTGATAATAAAACTCTTACCAATTGTTTTTGAAAACTTTATTTTTTAAATAGAACTCGTTATAAAATCAAATACTTCCTTACTTTTAATTTTGCTTCGCAAATGGGTTTGTTTATAAAATGTACATTTTGTAAACAAATAAATATATATATATGCTTTATTTTTAATAAGTTATTTTAAAATAAACTTGTCAAGCGTTGATGGTCGAGTGATCAGCACAGCTACTTTACAAGCAGTAGTCCCGGGTTTGCGGGTTCACTTCCCAGCCGATGCTTTGACACATGGAAAAAAAATAGACTTATATTAAATATCTTAATTTAGTATGTTATATGTACAAATTGAAGCTTTAATCAATTTAAAACTTATGCAATAAATTAAAATTTAACGTTATTTCTGTAATAATCTGGGCCAACAGATGAGTGCTGATTCAGCATGAAATGCATATCATGGGGATTATACATCTTTTTTGCATCCCATTGATGATATGTTTATGAATACATCCCTTCCCAAGATATTAGAAGTGAATAGTAACCACTCCCCATCCTTGGGTGAGAGTGTTGTCATGAAAATTACACTACAGAAATACTATTTATTAAATGGATAATCTTTAGTCTAATGAATTTTTAATAAAAATTATTAATATACATCCATCAAGTAATTTGTGTCAAAGTTGTCAGGGCAGTAAGTTTTATATTTATCAATTAAACTGTAGTAATTTGCTATCTATAAATGCTGAACAGTAATAAAGATATGTGTGAGAGATTGTGGTCTGGGCCAACTAATGAGTGCTACTTCAACATGAAATGTGTATCGTGATGATCATCCATCTTTTTCATATGTGTTTAGTCATGTTTATGATAACCCTCCTCCACAAGATGTGAAAAGTGGATATAAATTATCCCTAACTTGCAAGAGAGAGAGGTCGTGTGAAAATTACACTACAGAAATATTATTCATTAAATTATTTTGATTAGTCAAAATTTTTATGATGTTGTCTTTTAATTCCTGTAGCAAACTTTTCCTTCTGAGATACATCAACACCATGTTTAGTTGCAAGTCTTCAATGTGCTCTCAATGATAATAGTATTGCACTTGTTTAGAATCTGTATATGATAATACTTTATACTATAAGGGTCTGCCTGTTTTAGAAAACCTGTGCTCAGATTCACATAAAATATATTTTTTTTCTTTAAAGAAAACTAAAATTCCTCATTTATTTCACATATCAAACTCAATCTACATATGTATTAGTATAATTAAATGACATCAGTTAATACATACAAATTGGAGGAACCTAAAAAAAACGTGTTTCTTTATTAAATTTAAGTATTTATTTACCTAATATTGTTATCCAATTCTTTTTGCAGACTAAACTAGAATCATTTCTCATTGCATTGTGAATTATTAATAATTACAAATTTATATTTTGTAAACAAAAACACATTATACGTATATAATACTTATGAAATGATGATGATGATGATGATAATAATAATAAGAAGCAGAAGAAGAAAAGAAGAAAAAAGAAGAAGAAGAAAAAGAAGAAGTAATAATAATAATAATTCATTTATTTAATGTATAAATCAACAGCACTATAGGCCAATTAAATTGCACAGAAATTAATTAAATAATACATAAAAGATTATATAAATATATATAATGTAGGTTACAAATATGGGGGGAAAAATATATAAAATATGTCATATGGTATTACTGTAATAAATTAAATGTTATATTTTTAATTAAATGTTATATTTTTTAACAATAACCATATTATAATTTTTATCATTTAAATTAAAATAATTATTATTTCAAAAATCTTTATTATAAGAGTCCAATAATCAAAACAAAGAAGAAATTTTAAGAGTATCTGAGAAACAGGTTTTAAGATAAAAAGGACATGAAGTCCTTGTTTTATATTCTGCTACATTAAATAAAATATTTGATGTCAGATTTTGATAAATTACATTTTTATTTACACTTTTGTATAAAAACTTGAGGTCTCTTATCCTTCTCCTTGAATTGAAGATAATATGCTGTTTTTATCTAAACTGACATTTCTGTAAAATTTCTCTTCCAGTAATTAAAATTCAGCAGTATCTTCTTTTAAGTGTAGATTCCAGATGAGGTGATCCAATGTTCAATAATAGGAAGAACAAGAGCCCTGAACAATTTAATGATAACAACAACAATAGCATTATTAATAAATATGTGTTAATTTCGAATATGGAGTTGCTTACTTTTTAAAGTTTTGTAAATAAAAGTGATAGTATTTTTTCTATTTTTTTTCCCAAAAACTTCACACATTTTAGTTACGTTCAATTCTCTTTCAATGATTTTTTATTTCTAATTTTATAAATGTACACCTATCTAAAATATAGTTTTTCTTAAAATAAGTTATTTCCATTGCTAGAATTATCAATAACTGTATCATTCTTAAAATAAAGTCTTTTTTTAGTGTTTATAGTTCATCTTTTTGTTATAATTTAAAGCTAATAGTTTTGTTTCACATTCTAATTCAGTTCAGTTTTTTTATATATTTTAAATGCTTTTAAGAACAAAAATTAATGTTATAACATTATTTCACCATGGATTAAGGTTTGAAACACTATAATATTCTATGTCATAACCCATGATCCAGACACACTAGCATCTTAAAAATAGTGAGCTGATTAGATGTAATGATTCAAAGATGGCGCTGCAGGCGTAATTGCTGAGATATTCTTGACTTCGTTTAAGGAGAAGCCATAATACATCACATCACATCATATCACATTTTAAACTGGAATATACTGTTTGTATTTTTATATTGGACTATTTCTTTCATCTAATATGAGTATTGAATGTCTTTAGAAAAATTTAACTTTTATTTAAATATTCCAAATATATTCAACTATTAGTAACAGCATATCAAACAGGTTAGTATATACACAACATTATGAGAGGTATTATTGTCCCCTCTTCTTCAGGTGTTGCTGGTCTGACCAGTGACAGTGCTAGCATGGGATTCGAACATGGATCCTTAGATTCTTGAGTATTGAATTGAATTTTAAGGTATAGCTCTAACCAACTGAGCCATCCTTCCAAAGTCAACAGTCTGTAGAAATTTCATGCACTTATCTATGGAATATACTGTGTATACTTATATTATAAAGTTGAATCCTAATTCTTATATTTATTGAGAATCATTTGGTATTTCCCTCAAAAAAGCATCGTAGTTTTTCTGATTTAGAGTGCTATTTTACCATTAATGTACTTCATCTTAGCATAATATTTTTTTAATATCATTAATTCTGTCATACTACTTTTATTGATTTTTTAGTTGAAAAAAATCTGAAATCAGTCAATTTCTTACAGAGTATAAGTATTTTTACTCTATTGCCCTTGAAGGCAAGATATTTCTTTTAAGGGTATTCTTTCCTTCATGAATATGCTTCTTGTAAAATTCATTGTAAAACATCATCATTTGTCAAATTGACACACTATTAGATTTGTTCAAATATTCTAATAATTATAAAGCAAATATAAGATTTTAAAGCAGAATTTAGTAAATTATCACAAATCTACTTTTACCATCATTCATATATTTAAAAACAATGTGAAATAAAAAATAATTTGTTCATTTTCTGAAAGAGTGTTTACACGACCATCATTGGTGATGTTTATGTACATTGTTTTTATATACAACTCAGTTTTTAAATATTTATAAAGTTCAAATGTGACTTTTTAGAATATTATTCATTTATAAAATTAATTTAAAGAAATCAAGTCCAATTTATTATGTTTTACTATAAAATAAAAAGTTCATATAGAAGTGAAGGTTGAATATTTTCAAAAACTTCCACCAGGTGTAACAATAGAAATTATCAGTATTTGCAGAAAGAAGAGAAGATATCGAAGTTATGCTGAGCACATGTGCAAGGGTGGGTAAAGAGATGGGGATTAAATTTAGTGAAGAAAAATCACATATAATAGTTAATACTGGGGAAAGGGAAGATGTAGAATTTTTATTGGGAGATATTAAGTTAAGTGTGGTGAATAGATATATTTATTTGGGAATTATTTTAAGTAATCAAAAAAATTGTTTGGGTGAATAGGAGAAAAAATTGATAAATGAGCAAAGAAAAGAAAGAGATTGATGAAATTACCTGTTTTCATATAATCAATATGATGGAGCTAGAATTATGTGGAAGGAAGTTGCAGTAGCAGGGTTAACATATGGTAATGATGCATTATGTGCTAGTAAATGGGTATTAAATTACTTAAAAAGAGTACAAAGGGAAGTAGGAAGACATGCATTGGATGCAGATGTATGGACAGCAAGGGAGGCAATTCAAAGAAAAATGGGATGGTCAAGTTTTTATAAGAGAGATGCAAAAAGTAAAATGAAAATGTTTGGTAGATTGCAGTTTATTTCTACTCATCAAAAGATCAGCAATATAATAACCAAGCCTAAGGATTTAATCCCTCTTGAATCTCATGGTGTTTATCAAATCTCATGTGAAAATTGTAAAGCTTCTTACATATGTATGAGTAATCATCGCATCAGTGTTAGGATAGATGCTAATGCAGTTAACCAACACTCATCATCATCAGCATTCTCACTCCATATTATAGATTCAGGTCAAAAAATTGCTTTTTCTAGTACCAGTATTGCAAAATTAGAGAAGCCATTGAGATACTTAAAAGGCCAGATTGTATCAATAAGTGAGATGATACATGCAAACTTCCTCCTATTTGGGAAAGATTATTTTAAAAAACATTCTTAATTTAACATTTTTGCTATTGGTGGAACTTTTAACATTTTTTTCAAATCAGTGATCGTAGCACCTCTGCAACTGTCTTTCTATCTTTTATCACCCAGTAGATGACTTGTGTGATCAAGTCGAAATGTCAGTGTATCAATATTTAAATTTTTTAACATGGAT
Source organism: Epiperipatus broadwayi (assembly GCA_028023455.1). Taxonomy (NCBI): domain Eukaryota; kingdom Metazoa; phylum Onychophora; class Udeonychophora; order Euonychophora; family Peripatidae; genus Epiperipatus; species Epiperipatus broadwayi. The sequence continues at coordinate 463,943 of JAQFVV010012804.1, forward strand.
GAACCTGCAATATATATATATATATATATATATATTACTACTAGTTCTTTATATATCCAGTTTCCAATTTTTTAATAATGCATCTATTTTTATATCCCATTTTTTTGCCACTATAATACTCAACAATTCTCATAACACAACAATCCCATCTTTTATATAAGTATACTGATATAAAGTCTTTCTGTAAATGTTCTGCATACAATACTAACTTTCTTTCCCATTTTGTAACCGGTTCTTTATTTGTAATCCAATTAAATACTATTCTGGCTATTCTCTTACTATCCATAATTTGCAATTTACCAAACATTTTCATTTTGCTTTTTGTATCTCTCATATAAAAACTTGATCATCTCATTTCTTCTTGAATTGCCTCCTTTGCCATCAACACATCTGTATCTAATGCATATCTTCCCACTTCTCTTTGTACTTTTTCTGAGTAATCTAACACCACTTTATTAACACATAATGCATTATTACCATAAGTTAACTCTACTACTGCTACTCCCTTCCATATAATTCTAGCTACATCATATTTATTATATGAAAACATCATTAATTTCTTTATCAGTCCCTTACTTTACTTTGCTTCATTTATTAATATTTTCTCCCATTTATTCAAGCAACTCCTCTGATGACTTGAGATGATATCCAAATTGTTATACCTATTCATCACATTTAACTTTATGTCTCCCCAAATCTCTTCTTTTTCCCAATATTTATCATCAATATTTTTGATATCACTAAATTTGATTCCCATATCTTTATCCACCCTTCCTCAAGTCTTCAGCACAACTTCCATATCTACTCTACTTTCTGTGCACAAGAAAATATCATACATTCCTTGCTGTCTATTAATAGTATCTCTAATCTTTTCCCAGTCATCCTTGCTGTAGTCTCATCCCATTTTTAATTCTAACTGATTTTATATTTCCTAATTCATACATATAGTAATTACTTTTATATAATCTCTTAATAGGATTCACTAAAGCTCTATTCATTCCCAAATTTACTAAACTTACCCATAATCTATTTCTATTTACTCTGTCATATGCCTTCTCCATATTTATAAAACCGTGTATAACTACTTACCTGTATTCCTACTCATATATATATATATATATATATATATATATATATATATAGTATTACTACAAATAAACTATCCCCTATATGCGTATCAATTCTAAAACCTCATTGTATTTCTCCCACTATATTATTTTTTTCCATCAACTTTGTCATGCTTCCAGTCAACATATACACAAAAACTTTATATAACATCAATGTTACTGCTACTAGTATATAATTGTTTATTTCTACATGGTCCTGACTATTTATTTTAAATATTAACCTCACTCTTGTATTAGTCCAACTATCTGGAAATTCTGTTTTCTGTGCCATCTTATTAAAACATGGTAATAAATTTCATTTTGCCTTATTTCCCAAATTCCTTACCTCTCTGCTGCCCATCTATCTAAACCTCTTGCCTTTTCACTTTTCAACTTCTTCTCTGCTGCATTCAATTCATTTTTTTGTAAAACTAATATTTCCATTACTATGTGCTTTTATCCACATCTAACATTGTTTTTATATCCATTACATACTTATTTAAGCTTGTCTTTAATTTTTCTTTAGAGCTACATTCTTAGTCCTCATCATTTAGCAATACTATTTGTATCTCCTCTACATTTCATCTTTTAAATTTAATCAGCCATTTAAGCTATTGTGCGCTTTTTCACGAGTCTTAAATAATAAATGAGTACTTCCATTTACAACAAAAGATATAGTATTTAGGAAAGAATAAAATGAATCACTTATTCAATCCAACCCAAATGCTTATATATGGGCAAATCTTAAGTACTGTAAGTGTGAGGATAGACTTACAGTACTTAAGATTTTCCCATATATAAGCATTTGGGTTGGATTGAATAAGTGATTCATTTTATTCTTTCCTAAATACTATATCTTGTGTTGTAAGTGGAAGTACTCATTTATTATTTAACACTCGTGAAAAAGCGCACAATAGCTTAAATGGCTGATTAAATTTATTACAATTAGAAACAGCGCTAAAAATAAATGTTTATTTCATCTTTTAATATTTTGTTAGTCCCAACTCTTCCACTTTTATTAATATCCTCCAATAATTTACTATTTAATTTCATTCTCTATATATAATTATCTATTTTAGCCAACTTCTTTTTATTTAAATAATTTTTCCATTTAATATTAACATTTTTTTCACCTTCTTTGTTTTTAATAGCAGATTTATATTTTCTGCATGATGTTTTCCTCTCTTTTACACTTTTATTAATTCTCACTTTTTTATTCCTTTTTCTTCTTCTGAATATTTTCACCTAAGACTCTATTTCCCACTTTTATACTTTATCACACCAGTCCTTATATGCATTACCAACAAACTTTTCCATAATTTCCTTTTTTAGTTTATAGTCTTATAATTTATTCTTATCGTTCACTCTCCATTCACATTTTTCACTATTCTTTCTATTTTTATTATTACTTTCCATCACATTACTAAGCATTTTTATTATAAAGAAATTATCACCACTATTATGGACTCTCTCTTTACTATCAAATAATTTAATTTTTCATACTTTATTCATTCCCTCTTTATCTATTAAATCATATTCTATTGTGTGCAATATATTATTTCTAGACCATGTGTGTTGCCCCTCATAAAGAGCAAATCCTTTATATAATAATGCTACCCATTTGAAGCCATAGTAATCAATGGTTGCTAGGAGATTTATGCATATATTTCCTACCTAGTGCCTATTTATATCTCCAGACTAGTTTTTAGCTTATAACTATCATTAAGGAGAAACCATGAATCTAAAATGACCACTTACATCTTTGGATTTAATGCAACCTGCTAGCATCCATTTTTTGTTTATTTATTTAACTATAAAGATATGAGATTAAAATGAAAATGCAATAATGTTTTTAATGCAAAATAATTTACTTGTATAGTCATACAGAATATGTACTAGGTAGAGACTTTATGCACAAACCTTTAGCATCCATTGATAGCTCTGACTTACACTAGGTGGCACTAGTGTATGGAGAACATATGGTAATGATGCATTATGTGTTAGTAAAGGCATATTAAATTTACTTAGAAAAAGTTCAAAGGAAAGTAGGAAGACATGTATTGGATGCAGATGTATGGACACCAAGGGAAGCAATTCAATGAAAAATGGGATGATCAAGTTTTCATATGAGAGATGCAAAAAGTAAAATAAAAATGTTTGGTAGATTGCAGTTTTTGGATAATAAAAAAATAGCCAAAATAGTATTTAATTGGGTTATGAGTAAAGGGCAAGTAACAAGATGAGTGGAAAAGGTAATGCGGTATGTAAAAGATTTGGATAAATAATTTATATCAGTATATTTGTACAAAAGATGGGATGATTGTGTTAGGAGGATTGTTGAGTGTTATAGTGATAAAGAATGGGATAAAAGAATAGATTTATTAATAAAGAATAGGGAGTTAGAGAGATGGAGAACTAATATGGAGAGTAAAAAGAATTTAAATATATATAGAAATACACAGAATATTAGATGCAGGTTAATATATGATAATAGTAAGGAAAGTAGTTTATTGTTTAAGGCTTGACCAGGATCTTTAGCAACAAGAGAATATGCATGTAAATGGAAAAATATGGGGGTGGTTTAGTCTGTAAATTATGTAAAGAAGGAGTAAAAAATATTAGGCTTTTGTTAATTGAATGTAAATGCTTGAAAACAGAAAGGGCACATATAAGTAAGTTATGGAAGAATAAATATGTAAAAAGGTATTATACAGAAAGTGGATTATTGGTTTTTATGTTGGGTTTGGGAAAAGATAAGGGGGATTTAGATATAAAACCATAGAGTTGACAAAGATTATGTTGTGGAAATGAGATGGAGCAGAATATGGGAAAATTTAGGCTGGGGAATGTAAAATAAAGTAGCTAACAGGTTTCTCTGGGCATAATTGCTGAGAGATTCTTGACTTCGTTTAAGGAGAAGCTACAGTACATCACATCACGTCACACATTGTTTTAACAATTTGTCTAAGTGTAGGAAAAAGTGATTATGTGATGTTTCACTATAAGAAAAGATTTTACAGCAATAGAAAAAAAAAACAGCATTTCTATTAAAGACAGATGTATCTTAAGTAGGTGAAAAATTTTATTAAAAAAACCTATGTAATAAAAAAAGATTAGAAAATAAAATAAGCAAAACAATAGTAACTTCAATTGAACTATCCAATACTCTAATTAAAAGTACATGACAGGTAATAAAATCTTTGTAGGAAAAAAAGCTCTAAAAAACTTAGAAAGGTAAAATATAAATTATAACTAAAAAAATAAAGTAGTATAAAATTATATTAAAAAAATATACTCAAAATGAATAAACTGTATGAATATTTAGCTATCGAGAGCACTGCTTAAATTTCCCTACATTATAATCTATTAAAACATACAAAACTATCCATATAGTAGTGCCATTCAGAGAAAGCCAAAGTAATCAATAGATTCCAGAAGGCTTGTGCATAAAATCCCTATATGAAGAGTTTTCTTTATTTTAATAACAGTTGTGAGCAAGAATAAGAAATGGTGATCATGCGATGGTTAGTGGTTTAATACCATTTCTGCCTAATAGGATAGTAGTGGCTATAGTTATTAAAGAACCAAAGATACCATAATGTATTGGTACCGAACTAAGTTCAGACCTATATGACTATATAAGCTAATGAGCTTGAATTGAAAATATTATGTTTTCAATTTTATTCTCATAGTTTTGTAGTTAAGTAGAGAGAAAAGGTGGCTGCTGGAGGGTTGCATTAGATCCTAAGATCTAGGTACAGTGCTCTGAGATCCAAGGCTTCTCACTGATAAAAACTAGAAACTAGTCTGGGGATATTGGCTGAGTAGACACTTGATAGGAATTTTAAGCACAAACCTTCTGGCATCCATTGATTACTCTGATTGGCACAGGGTGGCGCTACTGTATGGAGAATTTTGCCTGCTTTAATAACAGTCATGAGAAAGCATAAGAAATTGTGATCATGTGATGTTTAGTGGTTTAATTATAATCTATTGTAAGATTTAATAATCAATAAACATTAGATAATTATACTGGTGTTAGATTTATGTCTAATGCTATGATTTGATAACACTGTGGGTAGAATGCCATTGCCATTTAATATATATTGACTATTAAAAACAATTGATGGCATGAATAGAGTAAAAAAATGTTCATAGCAATATATACCAAATAAAGCATAGGAGGTCATGTGATATTTGATAGCATAATGTTCTAGATGAGGTGAAAAATAAATGTTAGAAATCATACAATTATTAGATTTGGAAAAAAATTAATATAAATTTTTGTTATTTTTGTCTTTATTAAAACTGTTGAGTTTTGTACTTGATAATAATGCTTTGGTTGCTTCAGCATAAACTCTTTCTTTAGCAGCTATCTGTAGCATCCGTTTTCTGGTTTTACATTCAATTCCTGGCAAAAAGTGGAACTAACATATATTGATTTATTAACTTACATAGAATCTAATACTAAAGGCCACTGACTGACATTGTTCCAAATTAGTCACTGCGCATTGTGATCTCACCTTTTACCCAAATTTTAAAAATATAACAGATTTGTAATTCTTTTCAGAAAATACTTTTGAAATATTTATGTTTTTACAAGAGTATGGTGATTAGATTCAGATTTAATATTTGTTTTAAAAAAGGTAAATAAAGAGAAATATAATAATATAAAGCCAGAAGATTGTAATTGGTTAAAAAATGAATGCCTTTATAATCATCACATCTAATTTTTGCCATTATTTTAATAATTATAAGTAGAATTTTAAATTTTAATATATTATTCTGTTGCTGTATGCATTCTTTACAAAAATTGATTTTGTTGATAGAAATTAAGTTTAAATAAATTTTATTTCGGTCCAAATACATTTTCGTTATTAATGGCAAAATAATAAAAACATTTGTTCTACTTACATATTTCAGTTTTATTATTTATTTATTTTGTAAAGTTAAATATTATTTTTTCAAATGATTTTTAAAAGTATTTTTAATGAAATAATTTGAAAAGTGTGAAAGTAAAATATGAAACAAAAGTTACTTCATTAAAATTGAAAGTTAAAATTAAAGCCAAATCACCACTAGAGACTGAAAAAAAAAGCATGTGGAATGCAAAATGGGTGATCATTATGAATATTTTCAAAAAAATCTTGGTCTCAGATTAATCAAAACAACAATCTTAAATGAAAAGTAGTTATAACTCTGAATACCACAACAATATAATAGGTTATGACTTTGAATTGTCATGCATACATTACAAAAATGCATTTGATTCCACAAATATTTTAGTTGTAATTAATGTTTTATAAAATAGTAATGCAATATTTTTAAAAATTTGGCAGCAATTAATAATTTATATGATAAAAAATTAGGTGCAAATTTTACTGTTCTGCAATTTAACTGAATGTTCTATGGATTAACTCTTTCACCAGCTATAACATAACATTGTATTGGTGATGCAATTAGTCTTTGATTAATTCATTTTCTAATTGTCTGTTGCATTCATGTTATGGTTTTGCATTCATTTGAGAGCAAAAAATTAAAACTAAAATATATTTTGATAAATATTAGTTTCAAATAAAATACCTAGATGGCAGCAGTTTTTAATGACAAATCAGTTCAAGTAGATCAAACATTTACCATTATTAACTTTTTAACTGCTAATTATATTATTGGTTGTGTCAGCTAAAAATCAAAGCTTTTAATTGGCCAGCTCACAAACTGGAGACAAGTCAATTGTCAAAATATTTTCACCTTTAATATCATATTGACTTTATATTCGTTTATAAAAAGTATATTAATAAATTGTCTGGTTATAAAAGTGAATGAAAGTTCTTTCAAAAATAAATTGCTATTTATTTATTATAAAATATTCAATATCGGCAAAATAAAAGCGAACATATAAACAAAGAGTTTGTGACGTAAATGCTTTTTACGTTATAGAAAAGTAAATATTTCTTTTTGATAAATCTTAAATATTTTTACTAAAATCTTCAATATTTTTCGAAAATAATTTTATTTTTTTGATATATTTTGTAAAAATGATTTTAATTTCTCAGAATATACTTTTTTTAAATTTTTAAATCATATTCGAAATGAAAATCTCAGCGTTTTTCTTTATTTTCTTTGATCAGGCAGTTTCTTTGTTTTTTCCAGCCAATCAGAATGTCGTTGTCAGCTGAGAGCCAGCTGAGAGCCAATCACCGACAAGTTTCTTTCTTTGTTTAGCTTTAAATGCAGTTTTATTGATTTTTTACTTGTAAAATAATTCAGAAGAGGGCACCATCTTACAGAACTTTTAACCTTTTAACCGCTAATTATATTATTGGTTGTATGAGGTAAAAATCAAATCTTTTAATTGGCCAACTCACAAACTGAAGACAAAGCCTATTGTTAAAACATATTCGCCTATAATATTAAATTCAACTCAGATACATTTATAAAAAGTATATTACTAATTTTTCAGGTTATGAAGATAATGAAAGTTCTTTCAAAAATAAATTGCTATTTATTTATTCTAAAATATTCAATTTCGGCAACATAAAAGCTATAATATAAACAAAAAGGTCGACTTTTACGTTATAGAAAAGTAAATATTTCTTTTTACTAAATCTTAAATATTTTTACTAAAATCTTCAATATTTTTCGAAAATAATTTTGTTTTTTTAGTATTCTATCTGAAAATAATTTGCAATTTCTCAAAATATACTTTTATAATACTTTAAATCATATTCGAAATGAAAATCTCAGCGTTTTTCTTTATTTTCTTTGATCAGGCGGTTTCTTTGTTCTTTCCAGCCAATCAGAATGTCTTTTTCAGCTGAGAGCACTGTAACAACCAATCACAACTCATGTTCTTTCTTTGTTTAGGTTTAAATGCGTTTTTTTTTTATTTTTTACTTGTAAAATAAATCGGAAGAGGGCACCATCTTACAGAACTTTTAAAAACCTAATCAAAACCTGTCAAACGAATATTTTAGCATAAGAACTGGCAGAGTTAGAGTGATGTCAGATGTTGACAAGGAGCCTCATAAAAGGCGGGAAAAGGGTTAAAAACCTAATCAATAACTGTCAAACGAATATCCTAGCATTAAAAATAACAGAATTAGAGTGACGTCAACTGCTGACAAGAGGTCTCGTAAGAGGTGGGAAAAGAGTTAAGTCTGTGTGCAATTTTAATTTTTGTAAAATTAAATAACATAATTTTGAACATAATTTAGCTACTTATTTATTCTTATTTTTTCAAAATTCATTAAATATTTGTTCCTTAGTAAGTACATAATATACTGAAAAATACTTGTTTTTAGCATAAAAACTAATTAGCTAAAAATTTACTAATGACAATCAGATGGCTTTTACTATTGTGATGTAATGGCTACAACTGGTTTTTATAGTTTAAATGCTATAATTGATATCAGACATCTCCTTAGAAAAGTATAATTTTATCATATAATTATTGTTTCAAATTTGATTTTTATATTACAAGCATTATTTACAGCAATCATTATATTTGTACAAAAATTTTAATGATTCATATAAAATCATAAAAAATGGAGAAATAAAATTATGCTTATTTAGAATAGTTTCTAACTGGAATCAGTTGATTGCTTTCTTACAATCAGTTATTATAATGAAATAAATTTGCTCTTTATTACCATAAACATTGTTTACAATAAGAATTATATTTCTCTAAAAAGCAGAAAAATTAGCCATAAGTTGTGAAAAAATGGGAAAAAATACTTACATTTAGACTGCAAGCAGTATGAGATACTACTAAATCCAAAAACTTATACTATGTGAACTAAATTCAAACTAATTTAATTTTTAACTGAAACACACAGGTTTATTATATACCCACATGATCCACCACTCTCCACACTATCTCATAACACTAATACACTTGAACAAACATATGTTGAAAAGATAAATAATCACCAATATATGTATTTCATGCTAAACCAGCAATCATCAGTTGGTCCAGATTACCATCTCTACATATATATGCTATAAGTGCACAGATATAAGCCAATCCTCATACTTTAACAGACAGACTTCAATCTACTCCACACTCCAACTCTTCAACCATCTATCCAATTTAAAAATCTGATGATGGAATGCTCAAAGGCCACACTGAGGCCGAGATTTTTGTCACACCGATGTTGACTTAAGGTCAATCTGACCCCTCATGTACAGGACATAATACATTTAATAGGGTCAGATTGACCTTAGGTCAACATGGGTGTGACAAGAATCTCAACCTCAGGGTGGCCTTTGAACATTCCCATCACCAGATTTTCAATTGGATGGATGGTTGAAGAGTTGGAGCACAGAGTAGATTGAAGCCTGTTTGTTAAAGTTTGAGGATTGCCTATCATAATATATATTTGAGCACTTATAGCATTTATGTGTAGAGATGGTAATCTGGACCAACTGATGATTGCTGGTTTAGCATGAAATACATATATTGGTGATTATTTATCTTTTCGACATATGTGTGTTCAAGTGGATCAGTATAATGAGATAGTGTGGAGAGTAGTGGGTCATGTGGAAATCTGTGCTCATATGCCCTATATATTAATTTAATTTTTGCAATATATAGACATACTTAAAAATACTGAGAGAGACCCATTCAATTTACAATATTCTGTGAAATTAAAGCATATAAAATATCTTCAGTATTACATACTGCTAGTAACCGTTGTGAGTTAAACAAGAAAGTCCTACTGGTAAATAAAAGATTTTCATTTCTAAGAATGTCACTATTATATTTTGTTCAACAAAAATTTTATTAACAATAAATAGTGATTACATACTAATAAAATACATAAATGAATAAATTGTACAATAATATGATTGTATAATGTTCTATTTGTCATCTGGCTAGATTTTGTTATGAGAGTACAATTGTTATACTCTTATGTGGTTAGGTATAGTGATGAGATTCTAAGAACTTGATTAATGGAATAAGCATTTTTTATATAAACATGAATATTTTCTTTTAGAATTTCCTATTCTATAATGCTGGGTAGGATGGGAGTTGATAATCAGGAAAAGGAAAGAGCAGTTAAAGACCAGGTGTCATCAAAGACTTTACTGGAGGCAAGGAGCTGGTCACGTTTCTTGATTTTTTTGAGCGTTTGATAAAACAATGGTATGATTTGTGGCGGGGGTAATTCCATGAGAGTTTTGCATCTCACTATCCATATGGAATAAAGGACAAAGGTAGAAAGCCTTATTATTGAAAAAAACCCATTATGAATGGCATTTTCAAGTGAGAAAATCATATCAGGTCTTATGTTGGAATTGATTATAATTATATCTTTCAGTATTTTAAGTCTTGGGCACCGGTGTATAACTAAAATGAAATTATTCTATTTTAAAAAATAACTTACTAAAGAAAAATATATTTCATTAAATTACATTTGTCACCCTGGTGACAAAAAATGAAATCTTTTACTTGATTATTTATTTTTATTTTTTCATCTTTTTCATTATTTGCAAAGTTTATATATTATTTTTAAGACTCCTTTTCAATTTTAAATATATTTTTTTAATAATATTTGTCAGTAATATCAATACATAATGAAATACAAGTTTTTATTTGTTAAAAAATAAAACAAAGGAAGACCACAAAAACAATGAGCATTGGCAATTGCTCAACAAGCTTTGTGATAAATGCTTAGCCAGAGAAAGTTCTTAAAATATCTCTGTCAGGAACTCCGCCCCCCCCCAACCCCTGACCATAGTTTTGTGCTTTGGCACTCTTCAGAGAGGTGCTAGGATAGCTTCAGACACTAGATCTAAAAATATCCTAGTGCCTCTCTGAAGAGTGCCAAAGCATGAAACCATAGCCAGAGGTTGGGGGAGGAGTTGGTTCCTGACAGAGATATTTTAAATGCTTTCTCTGGCTAAGCATTTATCACAAAGCTTGTTGAGCAATTGGCAATACTTATTATTTATATTTTACAAGCTTAAGAGAAGGGGGTCATGTGATCTATGACTCTATTTTTTTAAAGAAGACCATGTCTTTCATGGAAATAAATGTATGATTAAAAGATTAGTGATTATGTAAGTCATTTATATTTTGTAAAAAATATAGTTGTTTTAAAGAAATACTTCAGATTTTCAGAAAGTATTGTAAAAGCTATCAGTTACAATAGAAATTAAGATTAAAGATAAATTCTCCAGAATTTTAAAAGAAATCTTTAATACTATGTTCCCATTTTGTTCATATTTGTAATTTGTTTGGCAAAATGTTTTTAGTGTCCATGACTGAAAGGTTTTTATTATTTTACTCATGTGAAATATATATTTCTTAGAAACAGCTGAATATATTTTCAGTGAGGCTCATTTTTACAAAAAAATGAAATAAAATAATAATAGATAGTAATTAATTAAGAGAAATTAAAAAATATAAATACCACAAAATAATTAGACTTACTTATGTATTCTACAGTTATAAGGGGCTTGAACTCAAACTTTCAAACTCTCTACATCTATGCAATCTTATACAGCTCATACACATGACCACATATATGTGAAAAAGATAAATGATTTCCAATATATGTATTTCGTGCTGAACCAGCACTCATCAGTTGGTTCAGATCACTATCTCACACATAATAAAATCAATGCTCAGTTTATATTAAGATAACAAATCTTTAAACTTTAATGGACCAACTGATGAGTGCTGGTTCAGTACGAAATATATATTGGAGATCATTTATCTTTTTTACATGTATGTGATCATATGTATCAGTTGTATAAGATAGATTGGATAGATGTAGGGAGCTTGAAAGTTAGAGCTTAATTCCCTTATAATTACATTAAATTTAGTATAGATGGTATACATATATTTAAATATTATGTATTTTATATCCAAAGATTGAAAGCGGCAAAAAGATGTGTGAAGAGACATATATATATATATCATAATTAATGAGATATAAAAAAAAATCCAATTATTTAGTTAAAAAGAACAAATAGATATTTTTGACATTATTAAAAGAATTAATGACTGCAAAGAAACTCGTTGTACAGGTTTCTAAATCAAATAAAAGTATAAAAAACTTAAAGTTTTGAAGTGAATTCCGAAAAATTTTCAGAGGCATACATAGAAATCACATATATAATAAATGGGTAAGACACAAAGTTTTTCCACACTGATGCAAAAAAAATTACAAAACAATTCGAATAGAATTTGCAATACTTTCATACCTTCAAAGAATAATCATGATTAAAATTTATGATGATGATGATGACTAAAATAGTGGTATATCATTGTGTACTTTTCTTTTTCCATCTAGCATCCTGCATTTGAAATCAATTAAATAGTAATGATATCTAAAGGTGTTTATCTATCACTTATGTTTTTACAAATTTATATATATATGTATAAAAATGTATGTCTTCAAAACTAGATTTTTAAAAATGCAAAAAAGATTCTTTTTCCCCAATTGATAAAACCTTAAACTCATTTTTAATATATTAGCGTTTTATTTGATAAAGATGAATGGTTTTGTTTAAAGTGATTATGCGGAAATGAATAAAAATGGCCAACAAAACCAACCTGAAAAGGGAAATGGTAATTATTATGACAAAAGGAAAAATCATAATAAATAAATAATATTCTATTAGTTTAAATTTTATATTTAAAATCTCTAGTCGTAAATTGAATTTCTGATTTATTCATTTAAAAAAAAGTGAATGAAATATTTTTAAAAAATGTAAATACAATTTATATTTATGTAATGTAGTACTATAAATTATATTATAAATATATATCATATATTCACATGATAAATATATAATTGATGTAGCAGTTTTTCCAGATAGTAGCACGTAGTAAATAAACGGTAAAGTGGCATTTTCATACATAGCCCCTGCAGGATAAAGGTCTTTTGAAGTGCCCTTCATAAAAAAAAACAGTGAAAGAGGAAACAGTATTTACTAGACTTCCATTTGATGAGAGAGAGAGAGAGAGAGAGAGAGAGAGAGAGAGAGAGAGAGAGAGAGAGAGAGAGAGAGAGAGAGAGAGAGAGAGAGAGAGAGAGAGAGAGAGAGAGAGAGAGAGAGAGAGAGAGAGAGAGAGAGAGAGAGAGAGAGAGAGAGAGAGAGAGAGAGAGAGAGAGAGAGAGAGAGAGAGAGAGAGAGAGAGAGAGAGAGAGAGAGAGAGAGAGGGAGGAGGGAGAGAGAGAGAGAGAGAGAGAGAGAGAGAGAGAGAGAGAGAGAGAGAGAGAGAGAGAGAGAGAGAAAGAGAGAGAGAATAGCAGCACTTAAATAGTTTTCATCTTTGTTTCGCATTTAGCTATGAAGCATTACTAACCAAATTAGTTGTGATGGCTATGAGTCAGTTACCTGAGGGGAGAAAACCCACTAAACCTCTAAAAAAATTTATTTGAACCATAGGTCAATGATCTGGTGAATAGATGGAAAATTTCTGCATCTTGATACCTAGAAATTTATAAACTCCTCATTGTTTGTTATTAACAATGAACAAAAAAGATTATATAATTTTGAAGTTTATTTAAATGTTTATGATTATATTTAAAAAATAATTGTATTATAATCATTAAAAAAGAAATGTATTCATGTTTACACTTGGATTTTTTTTTTAAAATAACTTTATTTTTAAAAATACAAGTTAGTAAATGTGAACTAATGATAAAAGAAACTGATTATTATTCATCACTCGGTTCTGTCAAACATTGCAATTTTGAACTTATGCGATATTTTATAAATATTTTCAACTTTACAACCAAATTTTATAGCTTTGTAGTCACTTTATAATAATTTGTTCACGTTTATAAAATGAAATTCAAAGGTTCATTAATTTATTCTTTTTTAATAGTGTTACTATAAACAGCCAATTAAAAAATGTAATTATTCCCATTACATACTTCATCTTAACTCACTTTATTATTCACTTTCTATATTTCTGAAGTTCAAATATAATTTTTTTAAATGTTTTCCATTTGTAAATTTATATTTCTAATAAACCAAGTACAAATTATTGAGTCATAATATTCAATGATAGTATTAATACTAAAAAAAAAAGTCAAATTATTAACTCAAATTGCCGCTGGGGGGAGGATAAAAAGTTTGAAATGGAGACAGGTTAATACAGGGGTCCCCAACCCTATGCCCGCGGGCACCATGGCGCCCGCAGACCATTTTATGTGTGCCCGCCGCTATCCAAACATGATAAAAAATTATTTATCTGATACAAATAAATTTAATTTTTAAAATTTCTTATAAATTATTGTATTATATTGTAATCAAATTGTAGGGCATACTATACTTTTACAGCGTAAAAATATAAACGTTAATTATATGTTAAAATTTTATATTTGAAATAAATATTTTTTTATACATTATGTGTATTATTAACATTATCCAACTATAAATTTACATTGGAAAAATAAATGGTGCCCGCCATCTGGCCGGTATTATAGAATGTGTTCTTAAGTGCAAAAAGGTTGGGGACCCCTGGGTTAATAGATTTTATAAATGACCAAAACTTAAATAATATCAATAAGAAAACAAATGATATTCTATTAAGAGTAATATAAAAATACCAGAAATAAGAAAGCATCGGGCAACTAAAATTTATCTGTAAATTTTTAGCAGAAATTAATCAATGTGTGAATAAAAAAAATATAAAATATTTTGAAATAAAATATTAAATAGAAATAGAATATATAAATTAAAGACAATACTAATATTTTATATACTGAAAAACCATTGAAAATATTAAATACAACCTTTATGCAATTTCAGGGCTGAGAAACCTTGTCAAAGACAATTTTTTTTAATGAAAAATGAACTAAGATTAGACTATTATTTTCAAAGTTTTCTTCAGGTAGGAAGAGATATTGGATATTGCTTTTAAACTATTTCATGTGTTATTATAGTCTTTTTGCAAATTAACATTTCAAATTACTCAAAATTGTACAAAAATATTTAATGATAACATAAAAAATAGGTACTTTCCTGTTATCTGGAGTCATTTGATTTTTTTTCTATTCATTTATTGTCTCTGACTTCAAATTTCTAAATAAATTCAGCCAATACAACTTAAATTGTGCCATGTTCCTGTTGTCAATATTTGAAGACATTTAATTTTCAATTCTGCCTGAGAATTTAATATACATCTCTATTTTAGAATAATAATTTACATGAAGTTATCTATAATAAGGTATTTATTTATATAGCACTATGTTAATAAATTGTAATAGTAAATTAGCGATCAGGCTAATGCACATGCGCTTTACAGATTTTAAACTATACATAAATGAATATTCTCATTCTCAAACACAAGATTAACTTCAACTAAGAATGACGTATAGTAAATTTTAAATAATTCCACAAGTGTCATTCATTTAAGCATAATAAAGTAATTTAAAGTGACTGCTTAATATCTTCATGCTCTCATCTCCAAACACTTAAGATTGGCCCATACTTAAATGTTTGGGTGGAAAAGATAGATGGATTCATTCTATCTTTTCATAAAGACTTTATCTTGTGTTTGAGAATGAGAGAATTCATTTACGTATAGTTTAAAATCTGTAAAGCGCATGTACATTAGCATGAAGTTATCTAAAAAATTATAGTTAATAAAAGTTGAGATGGCTATTTTAAACAATTTTGAAACAGACTGTATAATTTACTTGGATAGTTGGTACACCTATAAGAAGAAAGTCCTGGAAAAGCCAGATTTCAACATTTTAAATTCAATCATCATTAAAATTTTGTTGATCTTGACCAGAAAATGTGGGCTTCCACTAAATGATGAAATAAATGACATAGAGGGCCAATATAGCATCATATGAACTCCTATTTGGACAAATTTATTTGGAGACTGGAAGTCAAAGATGATGGATTTGAGTCACTTTTGGACACAAAATTTTCTGGTTGCCAGAATCTAAATTATAGATGATATTTTGCATCTACATATAAATAAAGAAATAAAATAAAATGGCTCCAGAAAACAGGAAAACATCATAAAAATATATTATCAGTGAAATTATAGAAGAACTATCTCCAAAAATAAATCACTAAAAAAGTATCAAACAATAGTTTTGGGTTGGTAGAAAAATCATCTCCGTCATAAGTAGGAAAGAAAGACTGTTATTAAAATGAAATCTGTTATTCAGAATATATGAAATATATATATATATAAAGTATGAAGTAATTTCTACAATTGTATAACAACTATTGTAATGTTAATTACTTTAAAGAAATAGGCCAAAGTATATAATTAAAATTGTAGAAATATGAAAAAATATTTGCACAAGATCACATCGTTATATTCCTCAAACATCCAGAACATGTGGAGGGGAGGGGGTGAATCTCTAATGACTCTTTCAAATAAAATGCAATGTTAGATAAATAAATAACTTGTTATATATATATATAATATTACATGCAACATTGATGTACAGTAAATTGTAAAAATTTCACAACATCATTTACCAATATATATTGAATAGAATAAAAGTGATTAATTATGATCTCCATATTCTCATTTTTAATACTTAAGATTTGCCCATACATATATGTTTAGGTAGAAAAGATAGGGATATATTTTATCTTTTCAAAAGACTTTATCTTATGTTATATTCTTACAGTGCATGTATGGGGGGGGGGGTAAATTCCTAATAATTATTACAAATAAAATACAGTGCTAGATAAATAATAACTTGTTATATATATATATTACATATATTTAGGTAAATTATTTATTACGTTTACTCAAACTAATATAATTCAAAGTTACAGCTAGTTAAAAATGAGAAACATTTTATTCCCTGTGATATATAAACTAAATTTGTACAAATAATTTGTCAATTGAAATATCAGGCTCATAATAAAATCAAGGCCTGAATTAACCATAATCAATAAGGGTTGGTTTATATAAGAATAGGCTCTAAGCATAAGTAAATCAATTATGCTTTTAAAACAACTTATTGATGGGTGAGTGCATGTAAACTTCATATCAATCTAACAGCATATATGTGAAGAGTAATTTTTTATAAGATTACTTATATATATTATAACAAAAAATAACTATTTGGATATTTTCTAAATAAAATTAGGTAGTGTTCTGTTCTATCATGTCAGCCACTTGACAGTTCATATTTCTAGCTAAATTGTTAGAGATATGCCATTTCCGTGGTCACAGCCAAGCAATAGCCTTCTTTCTATGATAAAACACAGAAAGGGTCCATTTACTTGGTTGCTGTCTACTGCTGTGGCTTTTTTCTGTGCTAAAAGCACAGAAAATGCCTTCATTGGCTGTTGTAGTTGCTTATGTTATGCACTTTATCATGATGCTGAGTTGTCTATTTTCTCTACAGTATTGTGTGAGGGTATGTTGAATGCATTGTGTCTAAATAATTGAACTTTTCAGGTCCAACTTTTTTATTTTCATGTGAACTGACCTACTGGTATCTTCTAACAGTTTTAACAGTATCATCACTGTTCCAGAAGGACTGTGCAACTCTCAAAAATTGGATTTTAGGGTGCAGCACAGCACTATTTTGAAGATCCTGATGAAAGTAACGTATCCATGAGAAATCATCTGAGACAAATAAGATGACTGCTTTACACTCTGAAAATTGGCAATTGCCAGACACTGGAGTTGGTTTTGATTATAATAGTTTGTTATAATTATTAACTTTAATGGGTAAATTGCAATCTAATTTACTTTCTCTCTCCAAAACACAATGTATGATTAATTACTGTCCAAAAAAGGGTAAAATTTATTTTTATTTTTTATTACAAAAAGTACCATAACTTTTCTGATTCACACACACACAGTCTCTGATTAATTACTGTCTAAAAAAGTCTTGAATGTACTATTATTTGCTATTTGAAAGTAACATAATTTTTTATTGACACACACACAAAAAGCCAGTTTTTGATTAATTACTGTCCCAAAAAGTTGGCTTACATTTTTATACACCTGGGTCTCTTTTTATGCGGACTTATTTAACACGATTTTGAAGTTACGCGATTCATGTTTCACCAGAAGTCGAACTCCGATAATGCGATATTACTTTAAATAATAAATTTTGCGCACTTACATTATATTGAAAGTAATAGCACATTATTGGAATTCGACTTTCAACTTAGTAATTTCAATATTTTCAGTGCTTTATAATAGTAAGATTTTATGCAATAATGAAATTAAAATCATGATTTCCACATTTTATGTATACACACATTAAATTTTACAAGATTATAATGTAAATTTGTTCAAACATGGTGCGTATTAATTTTGCCTTTTAAATGACATTCTGTTTTTGCTTTTTAAAAAAGAACATAATCAATTATTAATCATTTACTGTCCGCAAGTTTATTTTTAAAAGGTGAGTAATAGCAGTGGGCACAATTAAATTTGGCAATTAAAAATTAAAATCTGATTTTTAATTGTAATTAACAATTTAAAAATTACTTATGGCAAATTGAAATTAATGTGATGTAAAACGAAATTTGATTTTTAAACGGAATTGAAAATTAAAAAATTAAAGACAAAAATAAGAATTTAATTTTAGTTGTTAGTTTTAATTAAATTTTTCCCAGCAGTGGTGAATAAATTTCTTTTTATTATCGTAAGTCTAAGTTCATAAACAATTAATAAAATCATCGTCTCAAAGATTAATTACTAATTACATGGTCAACAGAAAACCATTAACACAATATGAGAGTGAACTTGGCGCTAGTTGTATTTCCTCTTGTGAAGAATCTACTTTTTACCATTTTGCAAATGAAACTGTTTATCAGCAAATAGCGATAATATTTAAAACGTGTATAAAAAAATGTAAATTACTGTACTGTAAATTATGCATAAAAATATATTATTTTGAATAAAATTAAATATTATAGTTAAAAAAGTTTGTCTTGTATCAATTTTTTTCAAATTTGAAATTTTTTATTAGTCTTATTTTATTTCCTTATTTTTTTTTTTGCACGAATTTTAAAGTAAATTTTATGTTTGTGCTTTGCTTTTGAAAAATTACAGTCCGTATCCCCCCTTTTTCAAGGTAAGTTACATCTATTTTTGCATGATTTCATTTGTGCGTGTTTTCTGAGGAACCTATCTATCGTGTAAAACAAGACCCAAGTGTATTTGGTTTGAATTCTTTAATTTTGTGGAAATCATAATATAATTTACTTTTAAACAATTCAAAACAATTATTTTCTATTCCAAAAATAAAGTCAATACTTCTATAGAATTGCTGGCCCAGTATATCTATGTGTTTTTGCTTAGCATCGATGCCATCAAGTGGCTGATGTGATAGATCAGAACACTACCCAAAATTACCATATTTGTAGTATTTGAAATGAAATCGCTGCATATTAAAACTTTTTACAAGATTGTTTTGTTTATGAAGCAAGTGTTTTGTTTTGTTGTTGTTGTTGTTGTTTTTTAAAAAAAAGGAAAGTTGTACTTAAACAGTCAAGAAAAGGCAACATTTCATTTTTTTTTTTCTATTTTAATCAGACTTAAATGCTTTTTAATGAATTAATCATGAATTTCATTGAAAGTATATTTTTATAAAATATATTACCATTTGGAGTGCTCTTGGTAAAAATAATATTAAAAGAAAATATGTCTATGTGTTTGAAAAGGATCATTTTTAATAAATGTGTTTTACCAGTTCTTACTTATGAATCTGAAACTTGGACACTTAACAGAAGAGAAGTACAAAGATTTCAGACCACTTAAAGTATGGAACAATGCATGTTAGTGTAGTGAGAAGAGATTGAAAATAAAATGCATGGATGAGAGGACAAACAGGTGTCATTGAGATCATTGAAAAAATTAAGAGACTGAAGAAACGTTAGACTGAATATACTGCTAGAAGAGATAACAATAGATGAACAATTGGAATCATAAACTGGATTCATTGTAAAAGACCCAGAAAGAAATCACATGTGAGATGGGTGGATAAAAAAAGACATTTGCTGAGATGATATATAGAAGAGAGGCTAAAGATAAAAAAAGATGGGTTGAGCTTGGAGAGCCCTTCATCCGTCAGTGGAACAATAGTTGAAAATTTACAGGAAACTGATACTGCCATAGTTTGAAATTCAACACACCATTGCAGTTAGGATAAAGAACTGGATAGAGAATCTTGGAAATATTGCATTTGCATCAATAATTGAACATGTGTACAAAATTTGGAAAAAGTATATATGAAAAATCTATGTTGTTCACTAGATTTGACCCAAATTAACAAACAAACAAAATTTTTAAATTAAATTAAATCATTTATTAAAAAAATATTGAGAAAATTATATATTAAATATGTAAATAATTGGCATATTAGTTAGTAGAATAAATAGATTAAGAAAAAGAAAATAAAAATCACTAATCTTTCTTTCTTCCAGTTATTTATTTTAAGATATTTCTACAAAGGGCATTGAATTTCAGCCAACAGCAAAACATCATGTTGATTCTAAAAATAGAAGATCTTGAACAAGCTTTAGAAAAAACTATGTAAGAAATCAATTATTATGTCTTTTATTCTATATAAAAATTTTAGATTATGAAAAGGCTTTGACTTTATAAGACTTTTTTGAGTTGAGACTGTGTGCAGAATCCTATATAACTGATGACTCAATGTTTTCATTTTAATGAAATATGTGTTTAGAAATTGGATTTTTTCATTTGCAATGTTATTTGGGTTGATGGCACTTATATATAATTGCATACCATGCTAAGTTAAAAACAAGCAAAAAATACTTTTTTATTACATAATACTGAAAAAACTTTATTTTTACATAAATGCAAAGTATGATGTTAGGAAAGTACAGTTTCACATTGTTCTAGTGTTACAGTGTGTGTTGTGTTACTATTAATGATACTCTCAAACTTTAATAACATGTATATGTAGAGGTGGCTTACTAATATAAAGTTATAATTGTTGTGGATAATATTTTTGTAGTGTTAATTAATATTCACTACACCACTCTCACATAAAATACAAGTGTTTTTTATTTGCTTTTAACATCTTGTAAAGAAGGCTGTAATTATAAATATATGCTCAAAGATGTGAAATATATGTATGGCCGACAGAATGCACATTTCATGCTGAGCCAGCACTCTCTTCAGTTGATTTAGATCACAATCTCTTATTACAAATGTTTATAATTGTTCTGTATATATATATATAAAATCAAAAAAAGACTTATAAATCCAATAAATAATATTATATTTCAACCAGAGGATTGGTTTTCATCAGAAAAAAAAAAAATACACAGTAAAATGGCGATAATCAAAAATTACAGATTTGGTAAAAGATTAAAATTTTTTAACAAAACCCCCCTAATTGGTCACAAAATCTAACACAGAATATCTACCCAATCAATGACAAAATTGAAACAAAACAAAAAATTAAAACAAAAAAAAAAAGAAAAAAACTACATTCCCTCCTAATCAAGCTTAAATTCTATTCAAATTAAAATAAATATAAAAATAAAAAAATCCAAAATTAAAAATTAAAATATACATATGTGCATACATACAAAAATTAGACTCCCTTTTGGATTTTTTTATTTTTATATTTATTTTAATTTGAATAGAATTTAAGCTTGATTAGAAGGGAATGTAGTTTTTTTCTTTTTTTCTTTTTTTTTTTTTTGTTTCAATTTTTTTTTTTGTTTCAATTTTGTCATTGATTGGATAGATATTCTGTGTTAGATTTTGTGACCAATCAGGGGGGTTTTGTTAAAAAAATTTAATCTTTTACCAAATCTGTAATTTTTGATTATCACCATTTTACTGTGTATTTTTTTTCTTTCTGATGAAAACCAGTCCTCTGGTTGAAATATAATATTATTTATTGGATTTATAAGTCTTTTTTTGTTTTTATATGTATTTCCTTTGGTTAGTTTGTTATATATATATATCCAATTGCTATAGTTTAATTGATATGTATCAAAGTATATACTCTTATTCTTCTCTTTTACTTTCTTTGCATATCTTCATATATTTATATTTATATTGCTTATAATAACTTCTTTCATATACACTTCAATGTAAACAAATTTTCTTAAAAAATTTATTTTCCTTACAGTTTCAACTGTCCAGCAGTCTTCATCAGAGCTTTTCAAACCTTCTCTGTTTTAAAATAATATATACACTTCAATGCAAACAAATTTTCTTAAAAGCTTCTTTATTTTGCTTTCAGTTTTGACTGTCCAGCAGTCTTCATTAGAGATTTTCAAACCTCCTGCTTTAAAATAACCTCATATATACTTCAATGCAAACAAATTTTCTTAAAAACTTCTTTATTTTACTTACAGTTATTTTAAAGCAGAGGAGAGTTTGAAAAGTTCTGCTGAAGACTGCTGGACAGTCGAAACTGTAAGGAAAATAAGTTTTTAAGAAAATTTGTTTGCATTGAAGTATATATGAAAGAAGTTATTATAATCAATATGTAACAAACTTACTGCCCTCACAACTTTGACACAAACCACTTAATGGAAGTTTATTAGTCATACATTAGACTAAAGATTGTCCACTTCATGAGTCACTAATAAAAATTATTTAAATCTCAATAGTTATACACTTTTCATAAAATTATGTAATTCTACCAGATAAAATATAACAATAACACTACAATGTCTTGAAAGCACTGAGCTAGCTTTTTGCAGTTATGTGCAGAAAGAGATTATAGGAAAAAATATATAAAAAGACTTCGGCTATTGCAATGTATTCTCATTCGATCAATAGAAAAGATTACAAAAAAATCAATCATCTAATTTGCATACTTGTCTTAATTTACATATTGGTCTTCACCACTATAAATATAAATACATAATGTTTAAATACAAGTATAATATATATATATATACATAATGTTTAAATACAAGTATAATATATATATATATTTAAGGTAGATGTAAATATAGGGGGATTTGAACCCAGACTTCCAAGCTCCCTTGACCACATACATGTGAGAAAGATATCTCCAATATAAGTATTTCATAATGAACCAGCACTCATCAGGGTCAACGTTGGCAAAACAAGGGCTTTGAAGATACTATCATCAGATTTTTAATGATATAGATGGCTGAAGGTTGGAGAGTGGAGAATATGAATGTCTGTCTCTTAAACTTTGCAAATTTGCTCATTTAGTATAAACTGAGCACTGATTATATAAATGTGTGGGAGATGATGATCTAGATCAACTGATGAGTGCTGGTTCAGCATGAAATACATATATTGGAGATCATTCATCTTTCTCATGTATATATGGTCATGTGGATCAGTTGTATAAGATAAAAAGAATGACTAAAAGAAGCTTGGAAGTCTGAGTTCAAATCCCCATTATGTATATGTTGATACAAAGGATTTCACGGGTTGCATATATAAAAGACATATTTTGCGGGATCATCTGCAAAATATGTCTTTTATATATATATATTTACCAGCACAGTTCTATTCATCAGTATGTTTCTAGAAGCAATCTGCCAAAGCTAGCTCAGTGCTTTTAAGGCTTATTTTAGTGTTATTGTTACCCTTTCATATTAATGTGAATAGTACAAGTTTGGTAGAATTAAATAAAAATTATTGTGATTGTTGTGTTTGGTGTTCTAGTTGTTTATAATCTTGGAAAAACTAATGAATTAGCATTTTTCGTATTTTTATTTACAGTTTCATCAACACATCCATCTTCTCAAACTCCCTTCATTACAGACCATCATCACCAATGGAAACATTAATATCATTGTCTTTTATTATATGTAAATTTTGGAGGCACAACTATAGTGCTATTCATATAAATAAAACATGAAAGAATAGTATTGTGAAAGTGATGATATACAAAGAACATGCAAGATTAGTTGTTAAACCTAATGGAAATGCCAAGTGCAGGCAATTCTGTTTTATGCTCCAACAACTTCTCACTATGATGAAGAAGGAGAGTAGTTTTATATACACATATAAGATACTTTTGATTATAGCAACCACCATTTAAAAATTGTCATAAAAGAATGGTTGTAAAAATTGTTAAGCTATTGAAAGATGAACATGTTATGGATCAATGTGGTTACGGTATTAGACATGATCAGACATAGTCACAGAAAAATATCTGCATATTAAAAATTTTTCTTTCATTTGGTAAAATGCCAAATTGATATGGGCCTGGAAGCATCCAAATAAAAGTACAGCAAATTTAAATTATATCTTGATTAAAAAATGCAAGATACCTGTGGAAAACAAAAACTGTTAACATAAGTATATACAGAATATATTCCTAATGTCCAGAAGCATTGCAATGAATTTAAATGAGAACTTATTAAAGACTTTGAAGGTGGTTTAGACTTAACTGGAATAAATAAAAAGATAACTGTCGCAATATGTCTGAGAACTTATTAACAGGCTTTTTCATACAGTAGTGCCACCTAGTGCAAGCCTTAGTAATCAATGGATGCAAGAAGATTTGGAGAGTTTACTACTGTTATTTACAGCTTGTGTGAGCATAGCCCATGATGATCATGAAAAGTTTTGGTGATTTAATAAAAAGATAACTAATTCTATATTAAGAACTACAAAAAAGTTAATTAGTACACATAGCAATTTATTGATAATTTTCCTATCAGACAAGACAATATATGAAGAAAAGAAGAAGTATGGATTGGCTCTAATCTGGCAAATATTTGAAAATATCTATCAAATTCAAAGTGAACAGTTATTGTTTCACTATATTATTTACAGTCCCAAATGTGGTTCCATTTTTTAATAATTCATCAGAAATAGTTTTGAAATTTTTCAATTCAGACTCCATCAACTAGACAAATAGCATAAATCATGTGGAATATTTTGTTTATTGTTCAAATATGTTATTTTTTTAGTGAAACATAAGAACTATAAAAATTATTATTCACTCAGTTATACCCAAAATATTGGACTCTTCAAGTTTTTTCTAATGGTTTCCAGCCACTGATTAATGATCCATTAAGAAAAATTGCATATCTATTTTTTTGAAAAATGATATTACAAAAAATTAATAACGATATATGAAAATATAGTTGAAAAATGGCAAGAAAAGCTATACTGAGAATAAAAGTTTCAAAGTGGTAAAACAACTTTTTAGTTTTGTTTTTTTTTCCATATGTCATAACATCTGCTGGGAGGCGAACCTGCAACAACCATCTAGCAACCAACTACTTGCTTGCAAGGCGGCTGCGCTGACCTCTCGGCTAACAACGCTTGACAACTTTTTAGTTTTGAGAGGAAAGTTGTAATTGCAATTAGATAAAATGTGAACTATTATTACGATGAGAGGTAACATTATGAAATGTATGGAATACTTTTATAGAGAATTATATAGTATTAAAGAACAAGAAATCAAAGTAGTCCCTCCAGCTTTACGACATCTATTGAATTTCTAAATATTTTAAGAGAAGAAGGGAGACATGCAATTACATCTATGAAGAAAGAAAAGGCTTCAGGAAATGATAGAATTATTACTGATATATTAAAAAAGGCAGATGAACAAATACATTTTTTTAGCAAACCTATATTCTAAATATCTAAATGAAAAGATGTCCAACTTATTGGAAGAATGATAATTACTACCCATCTACAATGAACATTGGATTCTCATCAACCTAAAACAAACTGAAATTAAAAATAGTTTAGCATAGTGAATAATATCCATGACATATAGAAAGAACCAATAAATATTTAATCAAGATGTTTAATCCCTTTATTTTGTACCTTTTCAGATATCACTATTTAACTCATCCACAAGACAATTTATACTATATTTATTTTCATAAATATAAACATTATCAACATATTCTTTATAAATTTTAATACCCATAAAATTGATATGGATGTTAGAAGAGTTGGTGGTTTATTGAGTTATAAATTGGTTATATAAAATACAAAAAAAAGGAATTATGTATAAAATTAAGTGTGTCCTTTACAATATGATTTCCTACAGCCATATAGAAAAACAGTTTGAATTAAAAGCCAAAGAATATAACAATGCATTTATAGACAAGGTGATACGTCTATGTTCTACATTCATTACTTAATACATGGATATAAAATGGATTCTATAAAAAATATTAAACCTTTAAATTACATTAAAATTCCAAAACATAAATAAGTGCATAAATATTTACAGAACTGCAATAAATTAACAAATTGTCAATTAAAAATGATGGAATGCGCCAAGCGTTGTTTGTCGAGTGGTCAGCACAGCCGCCTCACAAGCAATTGTACCGGGTTCGCTGCTTTCCGATCGATGCTTTGACACATGAAAAAAAAAATGAATGGAAAATTCTATAAGCTAATATATATATATATGTAATCTTGTAATTAAATATTAATAAATATACTAACGTAAATATATATAAATTACAACTTTAAAAACTTTTATCCATCTAGAAGCGACTAGCTTGGTAGTCTTTATCAACGAACACTTTCAAAAACACTTTTAAAGTCTAATCTTCTCACAATTCATTGCTTTTTACGTTTGCTGCCTGTCTGTTTATTAAGACATGCCTACATTTATATATTAACGTAGCTTTTTTTATTTTCCTTTTATTATTGTTTCTTTCAATTCGTAATATTTTCACATTATTATACCCCGAATTAAAACCATATATACATAATGTATTATCATCATAAATGGTTTTAATTTGAGATATAATAATGTGAAAATATTACAAATTGAAAGAAACAATAATAAAAGGAAAATCAAGAAAGCTATGTTAATATATAAATGTAGGCATGACTTAATAAAGATAGGCAGCAAATGTAAAAATCAATGAATTGGGGGAAAGTTAGACTTTGAAAGTGTTAATTGAAAGAGACTATGAATCTAGTTGAAAGTGCTCCTAGGTGGATAAAAATTTTTAAAGTTGTATTTTATATATATTTATATTATTTTATTTATTAACATTTAATTACAAGATTATATATATAACTTCAAAGAAATACAGATATCGAATAAGAATATCATTACATATATATAATATTCAAATACATATACATTATCTTTACTAAACTTAATGTTTTTAGAATGGACTTGAACTCAGACTTTCAAGTTATCCATAGTTATTCACTCCACTTTATACAATTGATACACATGACCACATATGTGAAGAAGATAAATGATCTTCAATATTGGCATCAACAAGGGCTTTGAGCATTTCATCCTCAGATTTTCAATGATGTGGATGGCCGAAAAGATGGAGAGAGGAGAAGACTGAGGTCTGTCCATTAAAGTTTGAAGATTTGCTATCTTAATATAAACTGATCATTGATTGTATATATGTGTAGGAGATGGTGATCTTGACCAACCAGTGAGTGCTGGCTCAGTATGAAATGCTATATTGGAGATGTATAAGATGGAATAGAAAGCTGGGGCGAGTTCAAGTCTTTTCTAATATATATATAAATTACCCCAAATTCATAACTAAACTAAACTAGCCAAAAAAAAAAAAACTCTAAAACACATCCAAGTTGTATAATTATCTTTTATTTATTCTATATACTGTTTGATTACATAATCAATTCTTTAAAAAGTTATGATATCTATATGAAGGTTTTTATTTTATTTTACAGATGTTTCAGTTTGTTGCTGTTATTTTATTTCATTCATAGAACACTAGATGGTGTTCTATCTGCTATAATTGGTAAATGGAAAAATATGGTGATTTAGTCTGTAAATTATGTAAGGAAGGAATAGAAAATATTAGGAATTTGTTAATTGAATGTAAATGCTTGAAAACAGAAAGGGTACATATAATGAAGTTATGGAAGAATAAATATGAAAAAAGTGATTATACAGAAAGTAGATTATTGGTTTTTATGCTTTGGAAAAAGATAAGGGGGATTTAGATATAAAGGCTGTAGAGTTGACAAAGATTATGTTGTGGAAACGGGATGGAGCAGAATAAGGGGGAAATTAGATTGGGGAATGTAAAATTAAGTAGTAATAAGTTTTTCTTGTTATAATTGCTGAGAGATTCTTGACTTCGTTTAAGAAGAAGCTACAGTACGTCACATCATCATCACATCACTAATGTTAAAATAGATTATTAACATTTGAAAAGGGCATGGAACCGTGTTCCAAAAAGATTTTATGTATAATTATCATTAATATATGTATACAGATGTTGTATATGATTTTTATTATTTATTATAATTTACATAAAAGAACAGCATAATGGATTTCATTAATTTCCATTTTTGACAAAAATTGGTAATCAAACTATCGCAAGAAAGAGATTATATAAACTAAATCAAAAGTATCAGTTATGTAAAAGATGACAATATTTATTATGAAAGTGGTAAGTCACAAAATATTGAAACATTTACAAAAGAGTTGATTAAAATTAGATGTAATAATAAAAAAATGTATTATACTTCATGTTAATGTAAATAAAAATACTATTTTAAAAGAGGAAAAAGCTGAAGATAAAATGTGGATATCTATTTCATATATTTCAAAAATATATAGAAAAATTTATATAATGTTTTATTTTGTGTTCCACCTAGTATTAAAAGATTGGTAAATAATTCAAAAAAATATGATACCTTTAAAACAAAATAGTAATACTGTAGATCAAATGTTATGTGAGTGCATGGTTTCATACGTAAGTGGATAGAGATGTAGTATTGAAAAAAGGTTTAAAAGTGGATCAAGTGTTATATAAACATATACAAAAGAAAAATAATAATGTCTTAATAATGGCATTATATTTCTTTGATCATGAAAAATGTGGTTACTGTCAATTCCTATCTGGAAAAGAGAAACCATAATAAAAGAAAAATTACGGAGGCCATTTTGATATGTAAAAATAGTATGTTATTAATTAATAGACAATGTGCTAACGTTAAAATTCATGAATCTTGGAATATAATATGATGACATTTACATTTGCTAAGTTTAATTTGAAGTTGTTTTTCCATAGGTTAAGAAATTAGCAAAAGTATTTATGTAGTTCTTAAATTTAGATTTTTGTTTTGCTGACAAACTTTTAATCCTGTTCCATATGGTATTGCTTACATTACCCCTATATTGGTTTTTAAAATAACATTCTCTACCTAGTTGATACCAGGGATAATCCAGCTGAAAGATTGGTACAATAATATTGTAATTTATATACACGGATGACACCTAATAATATATCTTTTGATATTTGTTTCACATTAAAATTTTTGTTATAAAATATATGTGTAAATACTCTCAGTACAAGATGATTAGCAAATTCTTTTGCTGTTACTATGTCTTGGTATTTGAATTCAAATTTCTGATAAGGCTTAAAAAAAATTTTAATTCAGCAAAACATTCACTTTTTGATCAATTGGCAAATATTTTGTTATCATTACCATTCCGCAGTGACAACGTAATGAGCAATGTATTTTCATTATTTCTATAAGAATAACTGTTGGTCAAGTTTTTGTTCTTCACTAATCTAAGTAGATTTTTTAAAATTTTATTTCAGATATAAATTGTTCAAATCACTCTCCCAAAAATTATATTTTTCCAGCTACACCCTCTGCGAATAAATATAAATCTGAACTTCAAACAGTACGACTTCATTCACAGAGGGCGTTGTTGAAAAAATACAATGCTTGGAAAGGTGATTTGAACGTTTTGAACTTGAATTTTCAGCTAGCGATATGCACTGAGGTATAAACAAATATAAGTATGCTTGTTTATTAAAAAATAATAACAATTTCTAATCACACAAAAAAAAAAAAATGTATGCGTGTACTTTATATATATTATAAAATCAATTATTTCGCCCAGAAAATTTCAAATTATATAATCAGTGTAATTTCATCGCCCATATTCAAGACTAATGTATTATTTTCTGATAAAATCTGAACGGGTACTTAGAATAATTATAAAATAACTTTATTAGTCTCCTATTTTATATTCATCGAGCTAAATGGTTGTTTCTTTTGACCGCGGTCTGATAAACATCTGTACAGATAAATGGCTTTGTTATTTATAAAATTAAAAAAAATACATATTATAAATGATATTTAATTACTTATAGATAAACACACAATAGCTCATAAAATATGTACACTTATACACTAACATATGAACATATGTATATATTATTGTATATAAGATTTATTTATCAACTAGGTCTTTAGTTTTATATAACAATCTATTCGCTTCGTCAATTTTTCAACTTAACCATAAACTACATTCTCTATTATATACATTTTTTTTCTTTGAATGTATTTATAAAGGGTCAGCTAACCTCGAGCATATTGCAAAAATTTTGTTTAACGAGGCGTAGAGGAAGACTGGTGATATATTATGAGAAAATCGGAACTTCAAACTTCTATGGGAGTTCTCCTCCTTTGCTCTCTACCGCATTATTGATGCAAAAAAGATACGTCATTCATTCAAATGCTAAAACACTTTTTATCAATATTTAATTTAATATGTAGAAAATTATTTTTGGAAAATACTAATTTTGACATATATCTTGTGGGTTTGTTTATCTATTTTAACTGAAAAATTACAGACGTATATACGTAACAGCGGAGGATATTCTGTGGTAAGACTAAATTATATGAACTCATGTTATGAAGTATCTGTATTATAACTATTGTTTTGCAATTCTCTTTTAAATCTAATAAAAATCACGAAAATGTTTTGCGTTATATATGTAAAAAAAACTATTCAAGCAAACCAAAGATGGAAAACTAATTGTTGTTCTTTTATTTGAACTATACATGTGTACGTGCTTTTAAAATGGTATTATAAAAATTTTATAACTATGAAAAACAACTAAAACAGAAATCAAAAAGTGAAAAACAATGGCAGATTTATTATAATTTCCTACCAATTTTACATTAAACATTATTTTAATATATACAGTGTATCTCAGAGAAACATGACCGGTTCTCCCTCCAAACTGCCGGCAATACTCTCTCCGAAACTATGCGTGTTACTTTGTCCACATAGAATAATTATTAAATTGTTACATTTTGATTTACAAGTGTCAAACTTACTACACCCTCAACTTTGACATCATCCACTCTAGATAAATACAATAATGATTATCAACAATCATTTATTAAACTAGAGATTGTCTCTAGTCCAGATATAAACTTTAATCGTCTGTTATCTCATTTTTTAATTATTAACTATAAAAAATGCAAGGTCAAAACACATTCCATTCACCAGTTATGAAGAAATGTTCAAATATTTACCCTTCTATTTTCAGTGCTCTTCCTGCCATCTCAAAAATTTGAAACCATTTGAAACTTTACAACTCATAAATTTACTGCTGCACACATTTTGAATCACTTCAAAAGTTTGAGTAGCAATTCGTGAGCAGTTTAAAATAAAATTTAATGTCATTTCATTGTTCCATTTAGTTTAAAGTTCAAAATAACATTACATTTCATCTCATAACTTGTGATCCAAGGCACTCTAGCACCTTAAAAATTTTATGGTGAATAATTAAACTATGTTGCTCAGTAAGACATGCATTGATTCAGAGATAGTACTGCAGGCAATGTAAAGATAGAGTCAGCCCTCCTTTCACTGCATTGATGTATTGGAAGTACACCTAATGGTGTCTATTCTACCATATATTTTCATGTTGTTAATAGCTATATAATAGCATAGGAAAATTACCTAGATCTTCCAAATACATTTTTTCATGCTGAAATAAAGCTTATTATACCATTTTTTACAGTAGTACAACAATATAAATTTCTTAATATTATGTATTTTATTTAATGTATATTTTAATAATGTAATTATTCAACATGTCACATGATCACCATTTCTTATGCTTAGACAAGTTGTTTATACAATAGAAAACTTTATATATGGTAGTACCATCTATAGCAAGCCATAGTCGACAATGAATGCTAAAAAGTTTATGCATAAAATTCCTATCTAGTGCCTATTCATCCAATATCTCCAGACTAGTGTTTATTTTATAGCTTACATTAGTGATATGCTTTGAATCTGAGAGCATTGCATCTAGTTTTTAGAATTTAATACAGTCCTCCTAGCCACCTTTTACCTATTTAGCTAACTATAAAGCTATGAGCCCAAGATAACAGCACAATAACGTTTTCAATCCAAGCCCATTTGTTTATATAATCATATAAATCTGAATCCAGTTCAGTATCTATACATTTTGGTATCTTTGGTTTTTTAATAACTTCAGTCACCATTATTCTGTGAGCAGGATTGGTATAAAACTACTAAAACATCACATGATCACCATTTTCTCTGTTTACCCAAGCTGTTAAAACAGTAATGTAGTATATAACCATATCGTAAATCTAAATAGAATATCAAGACCATATATATAATGTTCTATGCAAAATTACACTTATCGTCTTGACAGGTTAATGTTCTTTTGTTTTCCCTGAAAGAGACTTTTATAAAAATTCAATATTTAATTTTAGTATTTAAATCTTTATATTAGAATTTAGTAAAATGGTCTTCATTCATTAGAAATATAAGTTTACTAATGAAAGCATCCTAAAAATTCATATTTAAACTTTGTAACTATAGAAAAGAATTAAGGAAGTGAAATATATAATGATAATAATAACTTCTTATTGGATGATAACATGAATTAACAAAATCTTTATTGGTGGAACTTTATTTGAAAAACTCCAACAAATTACTATTATGTTGTCATAGATCTATGAAATTCTGTTCTAAAATGTAAAATTGTATTTATAATTATTAAAACATCATAAAAGTCCCATAGTACTTTGTCTAAAAAACTGTTACCAATTCAAAATTTTTTTCATCAATATTACATATTTCTTTAATTTGTGTATTTAAAAAAAAACATTCAACTAAAACTAAATTACAACTCTGTATACTTTTGTTTTAAATAATTATTTGAATAGAAATATAATATATATACTGAACTTTAGATGTAATTAGAGAGGATTTGAATACTGACTTTTAAGCTCTTTTAAGCCATCCACTCGATCTTTTATAACCGATACACATTACCACATACATGTGAAAAAAAAATCTCCATGTATTTTATGCTAAAACAGCACTCATGAGTTGGTTCAGATCATTATCTCCCACACATACATGTAATCAGTGATGATTATACATGTGTGGGAGATGATGATCTGACACAATTGATGAGTGGTGGTTCGCCTTGAAATACATATATTGGAGATCATTTATCTTTTTCACATGTATGTGGTCATGTGTATTGGTTATATAAGATGAAGTGGATAGCTTAGGAAGCTTGAAAATTTGTGTTTAAATACGCTCTAATTAAGTAATTATTATACAAATATTACGTAAAAATATTCATAAATATTTTAATAAACTATGGAAAATATACAATATTCTTTGCTCATTGCTAACACAATAAAATAACAGTTTAAGACTAGACCCACAAGTGCTCTTGAAGCCCAATAACAAATAAACAATCAGTGACTTTGTAATAGGTTGTATCCTTTCTAGTTTCTTTTGCCTCTAGAATTCTGACCTCTTTAGTTCTTTGTTTAAAGTGTTTTCTGTGTATTTTAGTTACAGATTCTGCCAAAAAAACTGATCAGAAAACATTACATGCAGCCACCGGTGTGTGAGAAAAAGCTGAAGGTCTATCAGTGCATTCTCTACATATAGTACTCTGTATATATCAATGAGTAAAATAAATATGTTTTTATCTTGTTACCACAGCTATTACACCTAAAAAAATCAAATCAGGTGCTTATAGAACATGTTTCATAGGTAATCTACAAATAATTATGACATTAATTTTACCAATACAAAATAAAATAGAACGACTTTAAAATCCTAGTTAAAGATTTTATATATTTTAAGAACATTTTAAGATGCCACTTACTATTAAAAAAGTCTTTGATTGACATTTGCATTTTTTTGTTATGCAAACTTTGTGCCTTTATTCCAAGCAAAAAATCACTAGATCAGTGGCTACACTAGTTTTATGAATTATGCATGTTATGCAAATCATGCTTATTCTACCTGTATAATAAATCATTATTTGTATAGTCTACATTAATCATAAAACTAGTGGACCCACTAACCGAGTGATGTTTTTACTACTAGTTCTTCTCTTCAACAAAAAATATTAAATTACTTCTTAATCAATTATGGAAAAAGCAAATGATAATACTGAGTAGCAGGATAAATATACTAAAAATACAATATTGCATAAAATAAAAAGACAAGCCTTTCTTCATGGTGAATATGGAAAAATCTTAATCTTATACAATATATAATCAAAGCTAAGTAATAATTTTATTATTATTTTTCCTACTGAATTCAAATAATTAAAAGTGTCTAATTTTTTTCAGATACGAAAACAAAAATATTTAAAAACTATATAAAATTGCTTCTTCATCTAAACATAATACACAAAAAGTTTAAAGGTACATACTATTTCAAAAAATTAAAATTGGCCTCACAAACCTTACTAGAATAAATAAA
This sequence comes from Epiperipatus broadwayi, assembly GCA_028023455.1. Classification (NCBI taxonomy): domain Eukaryota; kingdom Metazoa; phylum Onychophora; class Udeonychophora; order Euonychophora; family Peripatidae; genus Epiperipatus; species Epiperipatus broadwayi. Next base: position 498,507 of record JAQFVV010012804.1, read on the forward strand.
TATAAAAAATATTTTCTATCTACGTTATTTAACTTACCTATAGTAATATAAATTAAGGCTATAACCATAAGACCATGTGCCTGAAAAACAACAGTAGGGACCTCTACAAATCTCAACACAAGATTTATTTAAAAGACAAGAGCATCCACCCTTATCTTCAACCTACTTTTTTTAAATATATAGAAAAATCTAAATCATTTTAATTTGAGAGGTAAAACTATTAAATACATTACTGATTAACTCACCTATAATAGAAATAATTGAAGAACAAAGTAACCAAAATGGAGAAAATCATATTTCTCACTACATGTTAAAAATCTTGATGGACCTTTAATTAAATCTGCTTGAGATAATTACTAATTTTGTAGCAAAGTCTGAAAACAGTAATTATAAATTGGGCTTTTTTTTATCATCTCATATTAATTTTGAAATGTCTTTCGAACAATTCAAACTTTCCTTAAACTTTTCAAATACATTTATCTATTAGTAATAACATATAGGTCAGTATATAACACAATGATTTGAATGGCATTATTCTCCTCTCTTTGTCAGGCATTGCTTGCCTGAGTAATAATAGAATTAGCATAGAAATCAAAGTCAGACCTTTAAATTGATGAATATTGAATTAATGTTGATGTGTTAACCAGTTAATTTAATACTGTGTTTCAACTGATATTATTTTCCACTTTTTAAAGATGTTTCAATCTCACTTATAAAAGTATTGGAATGTGGAAGTGAACCATGGACTTTTACATTCATGAATATTGAATATCAGGTGATTCTCTAAACAACTAGGTTTACACAATGTTTAAAATGGAATTATTTTCCTTTCTTCTAATTTATTAAAATACTGGCATGCAGAATCAACCCTGGACTTTTAGATTCATGATTATTAAACTTAAGATGATGCTCTAACCAATTAGTTGGTTAGAGTGTCACTTACCTTCAATAATTTGTGAGTCTAAATGCCCAGGTTCAATTCTCATGATACTATTGGCTCTGGTCAAGATGATAACATCTGACAAAGAGAGAAAAACAATATTACTTGAAGCTTTGTATTATATACTAACCTGTGCAGTATTACTAACAGTTAAATGTATTTAAAAAGTTTAAATAAAATTTGTATTTTTCTAATATCATTTTTCTATACAAAATGAATATTTAAAAATAAAATTTTGAAGCATTATACTTACTGCTATTTTATATGTTTAAAAATAATGGGAATTATGCAAAACAAGGCATCAAATTTTAGAAAATGAATCTGGTTATTATTAAAGAATTGTTAAAATAAAATATTATAATAATAATAATTATGTGAAAAATGTCTGAGTTTATGAATTAGTTTATGTAGTTATTGCTAAACTTGTCTTCTAATATTTGTTTTTGTTTTATTCTTCTGAGATTAGAGACATTAAAATTCTACTTGTTTGGCATATTTTTTGTTAATAGCTTTTAACTCTTTTGAATTCTGACATTTTTTATAGTTCCATCTGGTGAGGGATTTTGAAAATGTTTAATCTTTCAATTTTATATGCCTTTATTTTATACTAAAACTCAATAAACTGGATTTGATATTTTTTAAATTTAATTTTATAAATGAATAATATTCTAAAAAATCTTAATTTAATTTTATAAATATTTAAAAACTGATTTGTATGTAAAAAGAAAGGGCGCTGGTAGCCTAATGAATAGCATAGCTGCCTTCCAAGCAGCTGGCCTGGGTTTGCTTCCTGGTCAATGCATTTGAAATATGAGTATCACCAACAACCTCTTTGTAAACATTCTATCAAAAAATGGCCAAAGACTTTTTTATTTTAAGATTTTTTTAAAAATGTGAATGAATAACTATGAATTTGAGATAAATTTAAGAAATTTTGATTTAAAATATATTTGTTTTATAATTATTAAAATATTTGAAAAAATTCTAAATATCATATTTATTTTGACAGGTCATGACCTTACATGATGATTTTCACAGGAAGCATTGTGAAGAAGAAAAGAAAAGACTACCTAAGAAATATTTCCTATGAGAACAATGGAATAAAACAATTGATATTTGCTGACTACCTATAAATTATTGATCTCTTCAGTTTTTTATTCAATTAAAAATCAATTGTGCAGAATGTATATATAGTATTTAAATACATATAAATTGTCTATACCAAACAATATAATTAAAAGGTACTTCAAGTCAGATTTTCAAGCTCCCTACAGCTATCCACTCTAACTTATACAACTGATACACATACCCACAACATGTGAAAAAGATAATTGATCTCCAATATATGTATTTCATGCTGATCCAGCACCCATCAGCTGGTCCAGATCACCATCTTCCACTCATATATACAGTCAGTGCTCAGTTTATATTAAGATAGCAAATCTTCAAACTTTACTAGACAAGCTTCAATATTCTCCACTCTCCAACTCTTCACCCATCCATATCATTGAAAATCTGAGGATGGAATGTTCAGAGTTCTTGTTGATACCTATATTATCATCATACTCATGTTGACTTTAAGCCGCTCTAACCCCTCACATATAGGATCTTAATATGTCCATTTAATTATACAGAAGAGAAAGGGGCAGAATACAGGCTGAATATGTAATTTTAAACACATGTATATTGTCTATATTAATCTTAATATGATTACAAGAGACTGGAACTCAGACTTGTATGCTTCCTACAGCTATTCAATCTTATACAACCTATGCACATGATTTCCAATATATATAAGACATACTTTGTGGATTCATCCATGTTAAAAAAATTTAAATATTGATATAAAGACATTTCGACTTGATCACACAAGTCATCCACTGTGTGATTTTTTTAACACGGATGAACCCACAAAATATGTCTTTACATATGCAACCTGTAAAAATCTTCATATCAACATATATATATATATTGCACTTTCCATCCCTCTACTGTATATTTAAATGGATATATTAAGGTCTTATATATGAGGGATCAGAATGATTTAAAGGCAACATGGATATGACATTAATATTGGCATCAACAAGGGTTTTGAGTGTTCCATCTTCAGATTTTCATTGATGTGATGGCTAAAGAGTTGGAGGATGGAGGAGATTGAAACCTATTCATTAAAGTTTGAAGATTTGCTATTGTAATATAAACTAAGCACTGATTGTATATATGTATGGAAGATGATGATCTGGACCAACTGATGATTGCTGATTCAGCATGAAATACAAATATTGGAGATCATTTAACTTTTTTTACATGTATGTAGTCATGTGTATATGTTGGATAAGATAGAATGGATAGCTGTAGGGAGCTTGAAAGTCTGAATTCAAGTCCCATTTAATTACAGAATGTATATTTATAAAACAAAATCCATGCTAATATGAGTTATGATGATGATAAAACCATAGTCTATAGCATCAGAACTACCATAATTTTTCTGAGGGAAACACTTAACAATTCTCAATGAATATGAGAGTTGTCAAGTTAATAAAAAGAATAAAGTTATAATGTCATATTCTAAAATATTTGTTTATTTATATATATATATATATATATAATAAAAAGTCAGATGTCAAATGATTTATATATAGCTTGCATTTACAAATATGTAATATTAAGAGCATGCTAATGAGCTCTAAACAAGCTTTTTTTTCTTCTTTTTGTGATAAATGCTAGTACAAGAGAAGGCATTCAAATCATTTTTATCTTGGATTGTCCCCATCCCCAGATCGATTTCGACCTATGGGACTCTTCAGTGAGGAGTTGGGACATTAGATTCAAAAAACCAACTCAATCTAAGCATTTGTCTAAAATTAATTGTCAAGAAGAAGACCTGAAACTTTTAGACATCTACATGTCTTTAAAGTCAGCTCTCCAACTGAAAAAATCATATGGGCCTGAACTTAATTCAGATTTGAATGATTTGAATGCCTTCTCTTGTATTAGCATTTATTATAAAAAGAAGAAGGAAAAAAGCTTGTTTAGAGCTCATTAGCATGCTCTTAATATTATATATATATACAGTATATATAGGTAAAAGGAGATTGCCTTGACAAGAGTTTGAAATTGTTGATTGTATTAATATTGGGGTTGTCTAAGTGTTGACTGGCTTTTAATGATATAAATATAATCAAATAATTAACTCAATTTTGTTAATAATATAGTCATCATTTTTTTTTTGTTTTATTGGATTTCCGTATTATAATGTGAATAATTCAGGTAGCTCTATCGTTTAACAAAATGATTATCGAGGATAAGCTTAAGATATACCTCAATTAGCAAGATCTTAATTTGTATAAAAATATAGAAGGTTAAATACAAATTTTAGGTCTGACTAGATAACACAAATTTTTTTTTAGAATAAATGTAAACAATTTGATGAAAACGTATATTTGATCTTCATATAAAATAATAGATTTGTTTCAAAAATTAAACACTAATTAATAAAATTGAAGTCCTTCAAGAAATCAACGAATTATTAATAACGTAATCAAAGATTAAGAACTTTGTAACTCTTACAATACTTCAAAGAACTTAGGAAAAAGAAAATATAAATATATCCGTGACATATAAAATGATTTTAAAACAATTGTAATGGTATTCTTTAGATGTAAGCTTTTTTAAAAAAATTATTATGCAAAGCAAAAGCAATAAAAATAATTATATATAAGGTATATGAGCACAGACTTTCACACGACCCACCACTCTCCACTCTATCTCATAACACTAATACACTTGAACACATATATGTCGAAAAGATAAATCACCAATATACATATTTCATGCTAAACCAGCAATCATCAGTTGGTCCAGATGATCATCTTTACACATATTTGCAATAAGTGTTCAGTTTATATTAAGATAACCAAGGGCAAGCTTCAATCCATTCCACATTCCAACTCTTCAACCGTCCATCCAATTGAAAATCTGATGATGGAACCCTCAAATAATTATAATAGGATAATAAATTTACAACAATAGCTTTAACAATTCTTACCTAGTTATGTTGTTAAGCATACTAAAAAGAAAAAAAAACATAATTTTAGCTAAAAGTTTATCTCATTATCAGCATTATTTTCTGGGATTTTCAGTTTATTGTATATAGAAAGTCTCTCCACGTTTAGTCCAGTTTCCCCAATCCATAGTGTTTCTTTTCTACATCCTAGCAATAAACTTTTTTTATCTGATCCATTCATCTCACATGTGATCTTTCTTTAGGTCTTTTACGATTTATGGGTTTCGCTTTTAAACTTTAACTTCCATCTATTATTATTTCTTCTAGCAATATGTACCGCCAGTCCTAATTTGTTTTAATTTTTTCAATATCATACCTGTTTGTTCTCTCACCCAAATATTTTTATTTCAATCCCGTTTTCTAACTCCTAATTTACATGATTGTACATTTTTCTGAACGGACTGAAGTCTCTTTATTGTTTTTGTCTTGATTATCTACTACGTCTCAGATTTATTAATAAGAAGTGATAAAACACATATACTAAAAATCTTTTTCAAACGCATAGGCATTTCTCTTTTAATATTAAGTTATTTCCACTAAAAAAAACTCTTCATTCACGTTTAATTCTATGATTGATTATTTTCATTTTGTTTCCTTCTATATTAATAATCTATCTAATTATTTAAAAGTTGACTTAGTTTAACTATAGAAAGATTAGTACTGGCGATGAAAAACTGAAAATTCGGAGAACGTAAATTGCCAAAAAGAAATTTTAATAACTCTTAATAGATTCTTTTTAATTTGGTAATAATATCTTCAACAACAACAACAAAAAAAGATCAACTTTTAGTTTTTTGTCATTTCACCCCCACCCCCAACAATTTCAATTTCTAATTAATTTTATTTTTTATTAATTTTAAATACTTTTTAAAGTCAATATACATCGTCTAAAAATTTTCCATTTGGAAAAATTTATAATGTAAACAAACTCCCTTTATTTGTTTTGTTTTTTTCTCTCTAAAAGATTAATTTTATGTAAACTATTTTATTTATTACTGTAATAAAAAATAAACTGTCTTTTTGAAGTTATAAATCTTATTAATTAATTGTACTGTTATTTTGCCGTCTTAAATGAAACATTGAATTTTTCATAAAAAGAAAATATGACTTCTAAATATTTCTGAATATGTGAACTGGTACTCAGACAAATAATATATTTATAATTAATTTTACAAAACTCATATTAAAATAAACATATTTTAATGTCAGTTAATTTTATTGTAATTTGAATACTTTTGGAAATGTCCTCATTGGGTTTGTACAATTATAAAATGGTAATTTCGTATAAGAATTTGCTGTGAAATATCACAGACGTACTGGGTTAGATTGAGGGTTAGGTTTAAGTTTAGGATTTGGGTTATGGTTAGATTTAGGATTAGAGTTAGGATTTAATTTAGGGTAAAAGTTAGAATTAGGATGAAGTCAAGTTTCACCACAGCAGGTCTAATACTAAACTACCATAAAATTATTTTCAAATTATAATGGCAAGATTTATTACATCATCGTTTAATTGTTTTAATTTTTTAAAATATATTAACATCAAACATTTTAAAATACATTTATATCATCATCATCATCATTTGAAGCGATTATCAGTCGACTGCAGTATAAAGTTCTTTAATTCCAGATGCTAACTGGACGTTTATATAAATTAAAGGTATTTTGTAAAAAGAGTAACAAATCTCCATACAGTAGTGCCACCAAGTGCAAGCCTTAGAAATCAATGAACGCAGGAAGATTAGTGCATAAAATCCCTATCTAGGGCCTACTCATACAACATCTCCAAACTAATTTTTAGTTTGTGCCTTACATCAGCGATGTGCCTTGGATTTGAGAGCTGCACCTCTATCTTACCACCTAATGCAACTCTCCAGCAGCTACCTTTTATCTATTTGGTTAATTATAAAGCTAGGAGTCCAAGATGAAAACACCATAATGTTTTTAATCCAACCTCAGTTACTTGTATAGTCATGTAGATCTGAACTCAGTTCAGTATATGTAAATTTTTGTTTGGTTTTGATGGTTTTAAAGGTATTTTCTTTTTGGGTTCTAATACTTCCATCAATAAATGACTTATATGTGTTCAAATTTTTGGAATTTGTTTAATATTTTTTAGTTTTTGGTTTTTTTATTGAATTTTTGTTTTAATAATCCAAATTATCAGCTCAATGTTTAACGACTTGTTAGTGAAAAATGTAAAATTTTGCAGTTTATTTTTGGATGTTTCGTTTTTTGTTCACACTTCATTATAAGTTTATTTTTTGCTTTTAAGGAAATAAAATTTATCTCAAATATATTTTGTGTAAATATTTAATTTCCTTAAATTAATCTTCTTTATTAATATAACAAATACATAGATATATATCTGTTGTCTTCAGACATACATTATTATATTTATTTTATGACTTCAGACCACTCAATGAAGTATGAAGAGGTGCATGTTAGAATTAATAAGAAGATAAGAAGAGGTCAAAAATGAAATCCATGGGTGAGTTAACAAACAGGTATTATTACCATTAAAAAAATGAAATAACTGAAATCGAGTTGGGTTGGATAAAATTTCTAGAAGAGATAAGAATAGATGGACAATTAGAAACAGACTACATGTGAGATGAATGGATGAAATAAGAAAGTGTGCTAGGATGATGTGAAGAAGAGAGAACAGAGATTGGAGAATATGGATTGAACTTGGAGAGACCATCCTGGAATAGATCAATAAAGATTGGAAGTGATGATAATGATGCGCCTGTTTACATAATCATACTTTATAAAAAATTGTTCTATTTTGAAGATCCAATAAAAGGCAGGCTTATTGTCTCAAATAAAACAACTCTTGTTATACATATTTATATATATTGTGTAAGTATATTGTTTTTTTTTCTAGCTGCTTGCAGTGCCATCTATGAATCAGTGCACATGTATTACATGGAGTGATATTTTTAGCTCTTCATCATAAAGATTTTAAGACACTAGCATATCTGGATCATGAGTTATAACATAAAATATTACAGTATGTTTCATATTATAACCTTCCCTTGCTAGTGTAACAATGTTCTAACATTAAATTTTGTTTTATATTAGTCAAAACTACTGCTGAAATATTTGAAATAGTTTAAATTATGGGTGACCCTGAAGTCATGAGTTTGAGATCATTTTCAGGTGTTTTCAATATTTTGTTCTGGCAGGAAGAACACCAAAGATAGTCCTTGAAAATACCAAATACACAGTCAAATATCATAAGCAATTCATAAACAAGATACAATAGTGCTCTAAAGTTTTCTGTGGTGAACAGCTACACTAATTTGCTATAAAACATATGTGTCAATTTACAGATGGCAGTGCAGGTTGCTTTAATCATGAATCAATTGTAATGGTTAGTGACTATGGTAGTTTACCATTTATATTAACAAAAATTATTATAGTATTCATTGTTTGTTATAAAGCAACACTGATTTCAGAAAGAGTTTTAAAATTCCTTTAAAGTAGAAGAATTACAATCTTTGTATTGAAATTACAAATGCTGTAATTAATTTAACAGTAAAAAATATAATACATATATTAGTTGTGATAAAAATCATAACTAGCTCTTGCATGTTTTGCATTTTGAGGTGTTATGATGATCTTATGAACACCATATCTTCTTTACTGGTTGTGATAAAAATCATAGCATTTTGGTGTATTGTGATGGCTCTGTTACCACCATATCTGCTTTATGCTGTTTTAACCCTATCTATAACCTTACATTATTGTTTACAGTTTCTTTTTTTCTGGAATTATAATTTTAAAATATTAGTTAAAAAAAACTGAAGATGTTAGCATTATACTGACTTTTTATTCCATGGCAATAATCCTTTGCATGATTGACAATATCCAACATGCCTGATAACATCATGATAGTGGTGGTCTAAATGTCAATAGAAATGGGAATTTCGCATTGGCTGAGAATTTTAGCTAAGGCCAAATATTCAAAAAAATGTAATTTTCACTAATTTCTTCACAAATTAAAGATTATTCATGCAATATTTTTGTAAATGACATATTTTAAATCAAAAACTTGATACTAAAAGAATATTTTTTTTGAAAGCATTTGTTTTTATAAAGTCAACTTATAAAAGGTGTATTGCAGCAAAGTGGAGTCAGTTTCTACTTGCAAAAATAAAATTGCTTTTGTCAAATGGTAATTTTTTTAAAATTTTATTAACAATAAATGATATCTTTAATTTTTACTACTCTTTTGCTTTTTTTTTATGATAACTAATCTTAAATTTAGCCTCAATTTAATAACATAGAATTCAAATATCTAATATTTTACTCTACTCACTTTACGAATAGGTAAATTTGCTAAATGACTACCTAATATTTTCTTTTACTAACTTTTTTAGTGGAAAAATATGCCCAACAAACCAAACATCATTGTTATAAATAAGAACTCTCTTTAGAAATTTATTTTCATATTTTGCAAATATAAAATGTGAACTATTAAAATATCTATTGCTTGAAAGCTTACATTTGTAATAAATAATGTTAAGATTATCAATATATTCTACAGAAAAAGGTTTTTTTGAAAAAATAAAATGTTCATATATGGAGGAATAGAAAGATGGAGTTTGCTGTTAAACATGATAAATTATGTAAAAAAAAATTATTAAATTAAATGGAAATAAATGTAAACTCTCTAGTGAGCTATATATAAACTAGTACTAATCCACCAATAAACAAAAACGAACAGATGATATCACTTGTTCTTTAGCTCTTATAGTGTTTAAACATTTATTTAATATATGAGTTACAACACATAACTTTAAATCTGTATATTATCATAATTTTAGTATTGCCACAAACCATTCCAAAATTACTATAAATGTTATGTGGATATTTTTAACAATCTTTAAAATACTGAATAAAATATCAGTTTTAATCAATGTAAATATTGCAATCATGTATTATTGCACATGAAATTAAAACAGAAGTAACCTGTCAATAAATGAAAAACAACCGACTTCATCTTTGTTTCCAAATTACTATTTATTTTGGCTTCCAAATTATCCAACTTTGCTTTTACATTATTATTTATTCTAGTTTCCATGTTATCCATATCAGTTTTGGTTGCCATGGTAGTCCTCAAACTGTTCATGTCACCATCTATCTTGGTTTCCTTACCATTCATATCAGCCTTCATGCTATCCATTTTACTGTACAGATCATCTATATAAGTCTTGATCATTACAGCAGCCTTCTTATCTTCTATTTTAATATTTATATCAGTCTTCATATTATCCATTTTATAGTTCACTCTTGTTTCCATTCCATTCATCTCTTCTTTTATACTACTTACATTACTGTCCATTTTTTATTTCCATATTATATAACTTTGCTTCACCACCTCTTCTTGAGTTATGTTCTTTTTGGTTTATTGACGAAATAATTCTGGTTTAACTTTATATACAGAAAGCTATAATTATTTATATCTAAAAACATATATTGTATATGAAAAAAACATATTAAATAAATTTCTTTAACAACTGTTTTTCTTCTATCTCACTGCCAGAATCCAAATTCAAAATTCCAAATTTTTATGACCAAGTATCTCAACATTATATTAGACTGGAACTTTAGCCCCCCCCCCTTCTCCAACAATTTTATTTTTTCCTGAACAATATCAGAATCAATGCTATTTAGATAACTTTTTTAAATCATAAACATAATCACAAATACTTAATGTTTTAATGGCTTTCTGAATCCAACAAGAATAAAATATTCATGTTGTTGTAATATTCTTAAATTTTTTTACTGAATATTGTGTCTTATTTGTTCATTTGAAAGATAATTAAAATTATTTCTTGGGTGAAAAATTTGGCCATTTTGAATTTTGAAAATAAAAAATTAAACCTGAAATAATAAAAGTTGAAAAACAAAAATTAAAAAAGATTGAAACCAGTGTTATTGCATTATAATTATGTATAAAAATATGGGTGCATGAACACATATTCCCATTGGTCAGCTAATACAGAGGGATGACCAATAGCGTTAAAGCTCGCAGTAAGATCCTGTACTAACCTATGTGACTGAAGATAATAATATAAAAAATGTAGAGAGAATAAGAGAAAAATTAATGACATTTAGTCATAAATGTTAGTATAAATAATTATTAGCAATTATTTTAAGAAAATAGTGTTTTGCATTTAGTTTTTATTTCATCATATATATTTTTATTGATAGATTTTTTTAATGAAATTTTTATAAACTCGCTGTAATCGAGTAGGATGAAAAGGTAAAAGTTGAAATTATGGACTTTTATACTGCACCAAGCATGTTTTCGGCAGACCTCTGCCAGAATCATAATGCTGCATTAATTTAGCAGTTAAAAATCATGTTTATTTATGGACAAATTTACTTTGTAAATCAGTCTTAATATGTAAATGCACATTTAACTATTCCCTTTTGTTAACAATAGAATGCATGAATTCTTTCTGTTAATTGCATATAGCTCATTTGCAATTGCCAAAGCGTCCCTATATTTTCTTTTTCTATCATGTCTTTTGACCCAAATCATCCTCACATTAGTGGGACTTAAAGTATGACCTATAGTGAGCTCATGATTGAGAAAAATCGATTTATATTCATTATTCTGTTTTGTTCTATTATATAAGTATGTTTTCTGGGTGATCTCCATAGATCTATTTACCTGGGATTCTCTGTAATACACAGAACGGAATGATGAGGCACTGCATGTTATTAAATATTTAGAATTTTTTAATGCAACATATAAAAAAAATAAAGTATTTTATTTCTGTATTTCTCTTAGTGTGATTAGATAATTAAAATATTCAAAAAATATGATGTACCTTCACATATTGAATTGTTAAAATAAATTATGTTAGAATAATGTCAAACTAATGGCAACATAACATATTTTACATATATATGTAAGCACATAAGGCATGGCCACTTAATTTGCAGAATGACTGCCAGAGTGGACTGTAACATAATATTGCATGCATGCTATGTCTGAGCATGATTGAACAATTACATGCATAAATTTTTCATTGCTAGGATCTGTGTTTGGAAAGCTGTTAGAAAGCTAATTAAGACTGGTGGGCACTTTTGTTGTCAAAATGAGGGAAATATTGGCATGAAAATCAGAAAAAAACAATACTAAAATGTTACAATGGTTGACAGTGGATGTGATGAAGATGCAATTAATATATAAACTATACAGTGATTGAAAGATGAGCAAGAACATTTGACAGATGACTTCAGAAGCAGTCAGCTGAAAAGAATAATAATTAATATTAACAAGAGTTTCAGATTTGATACAATTCACAAAAGACCAAATATGAAATTAATAATTGAAAAAAAGCTGATTAATTAAAAAAAAAAAAAACAACAGATTAATTCTGACTAAAGAATTAAGTAAAAGAAAGATTTCCTTGAAATTTGTGCCTAAGTCTTGATAGATAAATAGAAGCAGCAGCATCTTGAAAGTTACGACTGATCTTTCTTCCAATATACATATAGATTTGCGAGTAATTAGAAGTGAGCAAAGCTTGGTGCTTTTAATTATTATCCAGCAACAGAATATGGTCATGTGGAAAAAGTATCTGCATTCACCATGTCTTAAAAAAGGCATAAATCTCTCACAGTTTAAGATTAAGCTGATGATAAAAAAAATAATCCATCAAGGATTTATAGAATGGGAAAATAGTCAACTGGCAATGCTATTTAGTGGTGCTAAAAAAGTGTGTCACTCATTGTGACCATGCACTAAGTCGCAATGAAAGATTTTCTGGCCAAAACATTCAATTTTTCCAATTTGATCATTCTGCCTATTCACCTAACTTAGATCTTTATGATTTCTGACTATTTTCAAGTTGAAAAATTGCACTGAAGGAGTGAAGATTTTTTAATATTATTCACATCCAAAAAAATCTAAATTTCTTAACAGTTTTACAGGAAATGAATTCCAGGTTTATTTCTATAAATAGAAATGCCGTCAAATTCAGTATATTTCTATAAATACAAATACCGTCAAATTTAGTACATAGATACACAAGAAAAATACTTTGAAGATGATAGTAACCCCTAATGTAAAGATCTATGTGCATGATTTAGAGATCGTGCATTCCACAAATTAAATGATCACATCATGTGTGTATATATATATATATAAAACAAAGGTGTGTCCATATTCTATCAATGTGATATATAAATCCACATGTTTAATGTCTTTATCATATCTTCTAGCAATATGTCTAGCCCAACTCCACTTCAGTCTTTTAATGTTTTCAATGAAGTCAGTGATAATGTTGGATATCTTTACTTCTCTGATGGGTGGACTCACAGAATACCTATATTGTGAGATCAAGTATTATGGATTTTTTTTACACTGGAAGTAATTGCAATATAATGGAATGTGGCATGAGGGTTGTAAGGAAAATTTAAAATCTGCTTGGTAAAATATTGTTTCTATATGTGAGTGAGTTTGAACTCAGTCTTTTATTTAATTATGTATGGTTAAAAAAGAAAGTGTTTTTATATTCAGTAGTATCAACAGCTATTGCAATTAAGTATGGGATTCCAAGTCCAGGAGAATCAGATAATGATGATGATCATGATAATAATGATGATAATAATGATAATATTAATAATAGTAGTAGCAGTAGCAACAGCAGCAGTAGCAGTAGCAGTAGCAGTAATAATAATAATAATAATAATAATAATAATAATAGTAGTAGTAGTAGTAGTAGTAGTAGTAGTAGTAGTAGTAGTAGTAGTAGTAGTAGTAGTAGTAGTAGTAGTAGTAGTAGTAGTAATAATAATAATAATAAAATTAAAAATTAAATTTTCTTCATCTTTATAGTATTTTGACAAGTCTAGATAGCAGTCACATCACAAGTTCATCCATTTTTCAAATCCATTGTCTTTATTATCTAGATCTTCAATTTCACATATCTCTTTTCATCTCTATACATCATCTAGCAAAGTCAATCTTTCCTGTTCTTTGTCTTATTTTGACTCACCATTCCCTCCAAAATATCTTTCATTAAAATATTCTTTCTTCTCAAAATAGGTCCAAACCAGGTTTTCTTTTTATTTCCCTCAATCAATCTTCTTTTATTTACACTTTCCAAAACATCCTCATTTATCATTATATTTATTCAACTATTTTTTTCCAATCTTTTCCATGACCATAATTCAAATATTTCCAACCGGGTTCTAACTTTTTTACTCATTGTCCATGTTTCACATCCATACAATAATACCCTTCACACATAGCATTTAATCAATCTTTTTTAAATTCCCAAGTATACGGTACTCACATTTAGAAAATACATGTGAAAAAAATTATCTAATTTTTATTTATGTAAAGTTGAACCAAGAATATTCCTTAACATGAACACCCCAAACTTTTACTTTTGAACATATAATACTAGAAATATTGTGAAATATAAAGAAAAATAACTTTTTTTTACCTTTTAATGCATTTATGGTAATAAAAATATTTTTTCAATTTTTTTTATATAAGTGAAATATTTATATTTTATAATAATAACATAGTTTACTCCACTGCATATACACTTTACTGATAGAATGCTAATTATAATGAATACTCTCCTTTCCAAACACAAGATAAAGTCTTTTTAAAAAATAGAATGGATCCAGTCTATCCTTTTCACCTAAACTATATGTATAAACAAATCTGAAGCATTTGGAACTGAGCGTGTGACGATTTAATTAATCACTTTAAATTACTTATAATGATTTTTGTCAATGGTGCTTGTGAAATTTTTGCAATTTATGATACATCATTATCAAATCAAAACCTAAAGATATGTAAATATTTAATTTATATAGCACAATGTTTTTATAAATTATAATAATAATGTAGCTTACTCCGCTGCACGTGCTTCAGATTTGTCCATATAGTTTAGGTGAAAAGGATAGAGTGGATCCATTCTATCTTTTAAAAAGACTTTATCTTTTAAAAAGACTTTATCTTGTGTTTGGAAAGGAGAGTATTCATTATAATTAGTACTCTATCTGTAAAGCACGTGTGCAGTGGAGTAAGCTACGTTATTATTATAATTTATAAAAGCATCACACTACATAAATTAAATATTTAGATAATATTTTATGAAAAAAATTAAAATATTTCATAAAGCATTTTATTATGAAACAATCTAATTTAAAAAACTGTGTTAACTTATAAATAAATAAGCAAATTTATTTTTAGTTTATTATTTAAATAAATGGTTGTTAAAACATATCAAAGGATATGTTATAATATATATGAATAAAATAAGCTTGATAACTTTGTATAATATTAGAGGGAAGGAGTAATAAGGGATTAAGTTAGGATATGAAAATTTGTTGTTAATGAGAAAGCAATAGATAATCATACGGCTTCATTTATTTACTCTAATTTTACTAATACTGGGAGGGGGGCAAAAAATATGGAATTGTGCAATAAAGAATTGTCTAGTTATTTTTAGGTGTTACAAATTGCCTTCAAATTACTGTCCATTTTATGCAATGCATCTGTCTAAATGTGTTTTTTTTTTTACTTTTTGAACCAATGCTTGCAAAGTGATGTTTTTAATGCTTTCATTTTTTTTTTTCATTACTTCTAACATCTACAAAAATTATTTTTGAGATATTTATTTATTCAGGGAAATAAAAAGAAGTCACATAGAATGAGATTGTGTGAATCTGGCTGATGGGTAAACTGGGTTATGCTATTTTTTAAAAAAAATGTTTCACATTCAAGGCTTTGAGCATTGACACATGGTTATTGGAATCTTGCATTCACCATTTGGGCACACATTAGGACATTTCCATTTTTTACCACATCACACAAACATTTCATAATTTGTAGATTAAATGTTTGATTATTAAGAATGAATTCTGAAAAAAACAATGCCATTACCATAAAAAAAATCAACAATGTTTTGATATTGGATGTAGTGAATTTAACACTTCCATTAAACTATGCATAAACTTGCATTTTTCCAGGACAGCTTCCTTATAAGCTGTTTCATGCAATATAACTGTTTTCCCTACCATTTTCACTAATAAAAAACAAAATTTCACATTATGCCAAATTTCAGCCATTGCAAAAATTGATAAATAAGTGGGAAACACTTAACAAAAACATGTACTACACACACAATGATTTCTTTTGATGATGACAGTTGACAGATTGGTGTGTGTGTGGGGGGGGGGGTCTCTGTAAAAAGCATCTAACAACGGAAACATGTACTAAACTCACCCTCCAGAAAACAATTCTGTTTATTTTTGGATAATCCTTGTGTATATATTAGATATATTATTTAGTAAAGTTAAACAAAAGAAACAAATATTCAGCATTTTTTTAAATATTTCAAGTGTATGTTTTCACATCATGCAATTTACAGTAATTCATTCTCCATTTTATTTTATTTTTTAACAAGAAAACTTTCTAAATATTTAACCTTTTCAAAATATTTAGTTTTTCAACTGATTATATCGTTTTCTTAATTCCTTTATATTTTTCTCTTCCATATTAATATTGCTACTGTAGTTTATTTTTATTTTTTTTACTATAAGTGTCTAATACTATACAAACATTAAATCAGGAAATTTTGGAATATTTATGCTAATTTCATTCCAATCATCAAAATCTTATGCAATTGGAAATTAGCATATGTACTAATAATTCTAATGGAAATTATGAAACATAACACATTTTTAAAATTAGCATTAATTGACTCATATTAAAAAAATATATATAAATAAAATGTCAAGACTTAGTATTTAGAACGTTATGAATTGATTTATTGTTTCAAATAGTATTAAAATATAAGAATTTCAGTCAAGCATTGGTGGTCGAGTGGTCAGCACAGCCGCCTTACAAGCAGTTGTCCCGGTTTAGCGGTTCGCTTTCCGGCCGATGCTATGATACATGAAATATATATATAAGAATTCATTCTTAGATTTCAATTTATAACTCTTTAATTTAATTGTAAGAAATGTTCTATATTTATAGGTAAAGCAGTTGAATAATAAGAAATGTAATTTTATTCATATATTTGATTTATCTATACATTAATCTGGTGAATGCTAATTATTTGTTAAAATGGTATTAATCATTATTTTGGAACATCTGAGTAAAACATTTTGGACATGATGGCAATAACCATTTTTGTGTAAATGGGGGCAATGGTGAAATTGCCAATAAATTATTTGTCAAGCGTTGGTGGTCGAGAGGTCAGCACAGCTGCTTTACAAGCAGTTGTCCCGGGTTAGCGGGTTCGCTTCCCGGCCGATGCTATGACACATGAAATATATATATATGATTTTATCATAACAAAAATTCTAAATTGAATTCCAAAAAATTATAACAGCTTTAATGTATAAATTGGAAGAACAAAATAATTTATTAGAATAATGTAGAGGAAAGAAAGTGTGGAATATGAAATTGGATTTAATTTGAAATAAATCATCCCGAAATAGAATTATAATTTTCAATTACTCCTGATCCACCACTATTTTTCCAATTCATAATCTATCTTTTCCGCATCACATTTTTTTATTTCATCTATTAATTTAAATCTCATTGCTGTGATAAATAAATATATTTAAAAGGCTGCTAAATTTTTAGGGATATTTTATGAAGTTAAAGATTGCTAGTAAAATCGGAAATGTCAGAATATTTTCGTAAATTTTTTAAATACAAAGAAGTTTATAATGATGAACATAAAAATTTGCATACTGTTAAACATTAGAAAGAGCATGATTGTGTATAAGCTTTAAAATGCATTTCAGTTATCTCCTACACTATCTAGAAATACTGTATTTTTTTACAATTAGGGACGTGACATTCTTACAAAAATATATTGTATTAAGTCGTTAAGTCATCTGTTTAAAGCTATATATTATACTTACCAAATTAAAAATTATTACTATTTATTAATGATTAATGATCCAAAACTATACCGATAAAAATTTGAGAGTTTATAAACAAACACACTAGATCAACTACGAATTTCAGCGAAAGAGATTTTAGAAGAAAAAAGGATTTCGCACAAATTGTAGATATATATATATTTGCGCTTAGCTTTATTTAATTTGTTTTTTTAAAATATTGCAATAGTTTTGAAATGAATAGCGTTTTCTAACTTTTTCTCTTTTTCCTTTTTCTTTTGTTTTTAATAAATGGGGGGGAGGGGGTTTCTAATAAATATTAATGATTCTAGTAAATGATAAAACCTAGCTCAATATTTTTTCAAATGTAGATATGTGGATATAAATACCCAAATATAGATCGGCACAAATACCCAATATACGTTTTCTGGCTCGCATAAATCGTTTAAACACAAATAAATATCTTTTAATTTTATTTATCCGGTTAAATGTAGTTTAAAAACTGTGGAGGAGATTTTATAACTTTAATTGATTCCAAATTTATATTAACGTTGACTTAAATGTATGCATGGCATGAGTACATGCAATCAACATTTAAATTGAAACGCACAGTTGGAGGCGAACTGTCTTTGATTGGCCACAGTTGATTTACAAAACTGAATCAAGACAGCATTCTCAAGCGACCTATAAACAATTGAAAGATGAACTGAGTCAGGCACTTCTCGTCGCAGGTTTTAATAATCTTTGGATCATCAATAGCTAATTATTTTAGATTTTTATAAAATGCAGTAAAAATTATTGAAGTTCAAACATTTTTTAATGCAAACGCGCATGCGTGCTTGTACGTTTTGCTACTTGTTAATAAATATTTAAAACTAACAAATTTTTAATCTTTTATACTTTTAATTGTAAAAATTAAAATATATAAATATTTGGAAATGATAATTTTTCGAAATAAATTGTTTTTCCTCTTTAATCCTTGTCGGAATATATAATTAGATTGAAAGTTGAATCATGAATTCATATATCATATATATATATTAATCCTTTTTTCATTTTATTAAAAAAAAAGACACTTTTCAGCAACAATGCAATACGCTAAATAAACTGTTTGGCCATTCTAACTCGAAAAAAAAAAAAGGGAAAGGAGAGAATAAACTACTGTGTAAGATATATGAGTTTTGTGGTTTATACAAACCAGTCTGGTGAGTCGTAAATATGTCTACATATAATATATATTTACAAGTATTACAAACAAAAATACATGGTGATAGATGGGCGGTTGGAATCTTAAACCGGATTTCAAGAGATTGTAAAAGACCCAGAAAGAGACCGCATATGAGATGGATGGATAAAATAAGAAGTGTGATGGAGTAATGTGGAAAACGGAGGTTAGAGATCAAAGAAGAATCTACAGTGACTCGATAATGGTTGAAAATTATGATAATAGAACATGCTAGACAACTTTTCTGTTTAACAGACGCTTTAGACCAGGGGTCCACAAACTATGGCTTGTGAGCCATATGTGGTCTTTGGATATATAATGTGGCTCTTTAGTAATGTCTATATTTTTTCCACAGGTCTAGCCTAATTGGAACATACGGTCAAAAAAAAAAAAAACATTGCAAATACAAAATAAAAAAATCATAAGCCATAAAGATAAAATCAGGACAACTCCGGGACATATAGACCCACTACTTTATAGAAAAATTGAAAATAAAACTATCATAGTTTCAATTTATAAAATTTTTAAAAGATTTTATTAATGTGATCATGATCTTATTTGTTTATAAGTCTAGCAAAACTTTGCAATTAATAAGTGAGCACATGGTCGCCCTCTAGTGGACAAGACAATGTTTGCAATGGTGAAATGTGAATACGCGTAATCTAGAAGATGAATGCATTATATTTTGTGCGCTTGTGCAAATACGGATATATTTAAAGTGTTTATCAACATGACTATGAAGAAAAGACTGAGAAAAACATTAAATGAGCATCATTTATCACGAATTCAGAGGGCCTTCCAACAATGCTAAGAAACACTGGCACAAAACAAGAAATCTAATTTGGAGAGACACTTCATGACGAAACTTTGCACATTTTCCATAAAATATCCTAACAGTGACACAAGAAAAAGAGCAATTGAAGAACTTCAGAAAAATATTGAATCAATTTCTGTATTTGATTATTGGAGATAGTTTGAGCAATAACCTTACTATTGCAAACCTTATAGTAAGTCAGGAAATTGCTGAGGAAAACCATTCACAGGTAGTGAGTACATAAAATGGTGTTTCGTTAAAGCATCTAAAGAATTTTTTTCATGATACATGCCATTATCTGCCAAAATAATAGCAGATAAGACAGTTAAAATGTCTTAAATGTAGCCAACCAATAAGTTGAGGACATTAAATTATCTTCAGCTTTATCAATTGCAGTGGATTAGTCTTGTGACATCAAGGACATAGCTAGATTTCCCTTTATGTGCAGTTTATATCATCTGAGAATCCAAAAGAAGAACTTTTAAGATTATTGCCACTAAATGGCAAACATGAAGAAAGGTCCTAGCAAATGCTGTCATTGAATGCATGGGAAAAAACCATATCATACTTGTTGCAACTTATGGTGCAAAAAGTATGATGGGATTGAAAAAGAGATTTGTTTCAATTTTAAAAGAAAACATTAAACATGAAGTGATTACTTTCCATTTTATACTTCATCAGGAAGCATTTCATGCTGAAACATTTCCAGAAGAAACTGGTAAAGTTATGGACCTGATAATTAAGATTGTGCAGCAAAAGGACTTAACCATTGACAATTTGAAAAGTTGCTATGTGAAATGGAGAGTGTCTATTCAGATCTTCTCCAATATAATGGGGTTTGATGGCTTTTCAGAGGCAACATGTTAAAATATTTTGCATAAATGAACTGAAACTTTCTGGACAACAAGGGTCTTCAATATTTAGAATTAACAGAAGATTAGTGGTTGCAAAAATTGTATTTCATGGTGGATGTTACATCACAACTGAATCAACCCAATTGTAAATTACAAGGTAAGGGAAATACTGCTTTTTCAACGGTAGAAGAAATTATTTTGTTTGAAAAGAAATTGATTCTATTTTCTGAAGATTTAGAGAAAGGAACTTTAGTTCATTTCTCAAACAGTCTCAATATCGTTGAGAAAACAATGCCCTCATTAATAAAGATTATTTTAAGAAAACAATTTTAAACATGAGAGAATCTTTTCTTCAAGGGTTTCAGGAATTTAGAAATGATAAAACAACTCTAGCTTTTATTATGAATCCTCTTAATGCCAATGTGAGAGAATTAAAATTTTCACCATTTAATATTGATATGGGTAATTTTGAAGTACAATTGCTGGATTTGATTAATTAAAGATTTATTGAGCTCCAAATTTGTTTATCTTGGTACTGAAATGAGGGAACTGGAAAAGGAAAACTGTAGCCTGCTTTCACAGAACTAGCAAAGTGCTATAAAAAACCTATAGAAGGTAGACTATATGATTTTTACTACTTGGAATAGTCTTTCAAATTCATGTCGAGAATTGTGCAGTTGGTATTCTCACTATCTTTGGATCTACATACTTATGTGAACAAACATTTTCTAACAGGAATTTTATAAAATGAAAATTGAGGAATCAAATTACTGATGCCAACTTGGAATCATGTCAAATTAAAAAGCACTAGTTACAAACTGGACATACAGAAACTTTCTAAGGAAATGCAAGCTCGTTGTTTACACTGCTTAAAACCAATGCTATCAATTTTTTATGTGATTTAATATACATTTAATAAAGATGTGTTTCAATTATAAGTTGTTATAGTATTTCTTTAAATTTTCCTTATTTGTAAAAATAAATTAATGGCTTTTGAATATTTTTTAAATCGTTGCGAGTGTCAGATTTAGCTTTTCCATCTCAATATTGTGCAGACCCTGCTTTAGATGATGAAGTTGTCCGTGGAATTTTTTTAACAAACAAACTTTTCTTTCTAACATCCTTCAACACTATATCTAATTATAGCTGTCCAACCTATTCAATTTTCTGCCATATTTTCACAGTGGAAACAATAGGACATTGCACTTCAAACAATTGACATTGCACCTTTATAATGTAGACATAATCTATCTCTCCCATGAAAATCATGACCAAGTTTCACCAGAAAACACTCTTTTAGGTAATCTTGCATTATTCAATCATTTTATATTATCCAATCCAACAAATGTAGGATTTTACAATAATGGGCTCTATTGTACTACATTCAGCAAGTTGAAGAATGTATTGACTGGTTTTATTATCTTGCAACTGTATTGAGCATCCTTAAATAAAACTTTTCTAATGCCTTTATATTGTTCTGATGGACAGCTTCAATACAGCAAATTAGATAAAATAAGAGCACTATATGTAGCTAATGTAGCTATGTTACTTCTTTTCCTGTAATGAAATACTCTAACTTGTTAAAGGCAGCAACTGCACACTGGGGTCTTTGTTGTACCTCTGCATCTAAATCCATCTTTCTACTTATAAAACTACCATGGTAATTAAAATCATTTACATCCTTAAAACTTTCATCAGGGTAACAGTAATATCCCCTTTTTGGGTGTACTTTTAAATAGTTAAATGTGAAGATGGAGGTCATTCAAAGCGTTTGTCAAGATTGAACTTTTTACTTACCAAGTAGTAGTCTATTATATATAGTAGAACTTCATGTTATAGTGATTACTACATTTGCATGTCATTACACCTGAACCAGGGCTTAAATCTGGATGGATCTTAAACATTGTCCTTCCAAAGTAATTGAGAGTTTCCAAACATTCTTAGGACTTTTTTGCAGAAAGCGGACCCAATACCCTGACATAACTAAATCCATCAGTAAATGTTATTTGTAGTTATTCTTAATTAAAAAAACAAGAAGGAAATAGAACTGCTAAAACTTTCAACAACAACCCATCTAGTCACTAAATAATAACTATTTTAGTTCTTTATTTATTTTTATAAAGCATAGGTAAAAAAATTCTGTTCTACAGTCATCTAATTAAGATCATTTACTTATATAATAATTCAAAGAAAAGGAAAAAAATATGAGTTTAATTATATAATAATTTGAAAGATATGTATTAGATGCAACGTAATGCCAGTTCAAATTTCTAATCCACCCTTGTGTTTCCTTCTAATGGTTGTGCTTATCAAGGGATATCTACATCAATGGATGCTTGGTTAGAATACGGAGTGAAAGAAAATTCTGAAATTAATAATTAATGTTATTAACACCCCATTATGCATGTTTTCTGGAATGAGTAATTTGATTGATGGTGAAGTAAATGCATTTTATGATAATGTTGATGATTTCTTAGATAGCAATTTGGTAGAAAATTACTTCATTCTAATGGCTCTTCTTATCAATCAGGGAAGTCTTGGAGATGGATGCAACAATTAATGTCATTAACACTCCATTATGCATGCCTCCTGATATGAGAAATTTAATTGATGGAAGAGAATACATTTTATGATGATGATGATGGTTTTTGGAAAGCAATTTGGAAAGACCTGAGTGGTTTAGTGAGTTGAAGCTAGAGGTCCAGAGGTAGCTCCATCACTTCAATATAAAATCCCAAACAATATATTATTCAATTATATTTTGGTCTGCATGTTTTGGTGCAATGGAAGAACAGTAGATCTGGATCCGACCATCCATGCATTATCAACTAGATATGTCACATCCAGCAATGTCCTGTGAGGTTTAACACAGCAATAATATATCAGATTTTGGAGGTAACATTCTTGAGATTGATTCCACTTCTGGGACTTCAGGCACTAAACTTCTTATGAACTCCTGAGCAATAAACCAATTAGATTATTATTGTTACTTCCAATAGTCAAATTTCTATACTATTTTTTTAGATAACCTTTCCTTTCATCAAATCTAGATTTATTGAACAATTTAAACATATCTTCTCCAGCTTTATTAAAATTGCCATCTTCTACGTTAAAAAATCAACTTTCTTTTTAAGCATAACGTAATATCATTGAACATTTTAATATCATTTTAAATATTTTATTTATTGTTAAATTTTGATTTACAGGTGTTAAACTTATTCCACCCACAACTTTGAAATCATTTACTCCAGATAAATACAGAAATAATTATCACTAATCATTTATTAAACTAGAGATTATCTCTAGCCCAGATATAAACTTTAAATTTTAGTTAAAGATTAATATATCTTTTTTCATATGATTTCAAAAAAGTGTGTGGTTGTGTGGAGGTTATTTAATACATTTTATTACAAGACTTTTTTCACCTAACTAATAAACAAACTAAATATTGCATTTGTTTTTTTGTAATGAAACTAACACATGGATCTATTAATTGCAAAGATTTTATATATATTCCCATATTTATCTCAAGCAGTGAATATTTTTTGTAATCATGCATTTAAAAAACTCTATTCTGTTATAAAATCTTAAAGTGTGACTAACTTAGTAAACAATATAGAAATTAATATTCATTGTTACATTATTAATATTCTAATAAATCATGATGAATAATAGCAAGTAATATTTATGAATATTAATGAGTCTTATTTAAATTTAGTGGTGGTGCGGAAGACTCTGGAGACATAAGGTCTACAGATCATACCAGCTCTATCATTTATGGACAGCACTTCTCAGCAATAAAGCTATTATTTTTGTAATATTTTTTTCCATGTGTAATAGCATCCGCCAGGAAACGAACTCGCTAATCAAGAACAACTGTTTGTAAAGCAGCTGTCGCTGATCTCTCGACCACCAATGTCACTTATTAACAGCAAAAAGGGATCTAAATATTAAATTTGTATCTTTGTTGTGAAACACATTGAGTTACTTTTTTACCATTTCCTGCAATATTTAATAAATACTAACAGGTTTCAGATGTTACTGCTTAATAAATCCTTATCCCATGCAATTCCATCAAATATCCCCAAGACTAGTTTCAAGCTTATGGTACTCATTAACAAGGAGCTTTGGATTCTGGAACAGTTCACCTGGACTTGTAGTATCTAATGCACCTTTCCAGCTGCAATCATATACCTCTTCCTTTATACTATAAAACTATCAACCCAAATTGTAAAATATATAAATCTTTTGAATGTAAAATACATAGATCTGAAACAATTTAGTTTCTATATATTACAATGTCCTTAGTTTTCTACTAACTATAGCTACTCTATTCTGTGGTTAGGATTTGGTCTAAATCCATAAATTATTTTGACTTGATCATGCGACTAGCTTAATTAACAATGTAGTTTTTCAGCATCTCTTTGCCATTTACAATAAACAGATAATTCTTATCGAAAGAAATTTCCTAAGTTTGTAAAATTACAGTCAGGTTTAGCTTGTTTGCACAAGTAAACTACCTCTTGCCATATTTTGAAAGAGTCATTATGTTTCAGTTTTTTTATTATTATTATTATTATTATTATTATTATTATTATTATTATTATTATTATTATTATTATTATTATTATTATTATTATTATTATTATTATTATTATTATTATTATTATTATTATTATTATTATTATTATTATTATTATTATTATTATTATTATTATTATTATTATTATTATTATTATTATTATTATTATTATTATTATTATTATTATTATTATTATTATTATTATTCTAATAATGGGAATAATTATATTGCAAACTCTACTGTAATTGAAGTCGACAAAAATAAAATCAATAATGGAAATAATAATGCTGGAAACTCTCCTGTAAATGAATGTGATGAATATAAAACTGTTTTATTTTTAGATGATCTTTCTAATGTTGATGCTGATGTATCCCCTAATAATATTGACTTATTTCCTAATAATATTGACTTATTTCCTAAGATTGGAAATAATAGTGTTGGAAAGTTTGTTATAGATGAGTTTGACAATAATAAAGCTGTTTCATCTTTGGACAATCTTTCTAATGCAGATGTTGATATGGATTTATCCACTAATAATATTGACTTACTTCCTAAGATTGGAAATAATAATATTGGAAACTTTGCTGTTAATGAATTTGACTCTGCTAATAATGTTAAAAATATAGATAGTTTAATTGACAGTGTTATTCATGATTCTAGCAATTTTTCTTTTGAAATGATTTTATCTCTTCCTATTTCTTTTATATATAATTTAATAATTGAAATGTCTCATCGTTGTAGGAAGTCTTCAGTGATCAAAGATAAACTTATTAATACTAATGCTATTGGTACTCAATGCATGTTATCATCTTCCGAATATCCTGATCAAATTTTTAGTTCTATTCCTGGAGATTATTCCTCTTCTGTTGAAGGTGGTAACATTGTATGTTCATCTTCATCCAATTGCCTTGAAGATCTTGGTAAAAATGTTAATACTAATGATATTGGCACTCAATGCATTTTGTCATCTTCTGAATATCCTGATTAAATTTTTAGTTCTTCCATTGCTAGGGATCATTCTTCAGCCTATTGCCCTGAAGATCTTGGTGAAAATATCAAATTGGATGATTGTGTTCCTGAAGTTAATTTAGTTAGTGATGAAATTAATTATAATAATAATAATAATGTATTTATGAATTTGCCTCATTCCAAATTTAAAAGTAGATGTTTTTATAACTCATCCTGGCTTGAGGTAAATTCCATTAGTGATTGCTTTTCTGATTCTGGTTTTTTTTCTCATGGTAAATTTAAATCACCAAATTTTTTTTTTGTGGGGAAAAGAGATAATGGAGGTTTTCCTGTTACTTTATCTTCTTTAAAGTCTGTGAAATCTAAAAAACTAAATTATCCAGCTGCAGTTTCTAAAGTCATTCCAGCTCATAATTTACAGAGTGCTTCTTTTATGGATAAAAGATATAATGGAGGTCTTCCTGTTAATGTATCTTCCCTAAAGTCTATTAGTCATAAAATTCTTAATTATCCAGATACTGCTCCCAAATTTACTCCAGCTTATAGATCACATTCACTTAACTTTCATTCAAATAGTAACTATCGGATGAATCATTCTGGATACTCTTCTTTATCTTCTAGTAAAAATGACTTTTCTAGAACTAAGAAAATTAATATTTCTGATGGATTTAATAAATCTAATTTTGCTAATGTTTATTCTAAGTCTGTTAAGATCGGAAGAATTCTTAATTATCCAGATATTGCTCCCAAATTCATTCCAGCTTATAGTTCACATTCACTTGACTTTCATTCAAATAGTACTATCGGATAAATCATTCTGGATACTCCTCTTTATCTTCTAATAAAAATGATTTTTCAAGAACTAAAAAAATTAATATATCTGATGGATTTAATAAATCTAATTTTGGTAATGTTTATTCTAAGTCTATTAGCATAAAATTCTTAATTATCCAGATTTTGTCCCAAATTCATTCAGCTTATAGATCACATTCACTTGACTTTCATTCAAATAGTAACTATTGGATAAATCATTCTGGATACTCCTCTTTATCTTCTAGTAAAAATGATTTTTCAAGGACTAATAAAACTAATATATCTGATGGATTTAATAAACTAATTTTGCTGATGTTTATTCTAATACTAATATAACTTATAATAGATATTTTCTTTCTAATATGCCAGTAGATCTCAGTTAAAAGATATTACAGTATTTCTTGAAAATAATTTAAAACTAGCATTGTTTGTCATAAAGTTAATATGAATAATTCTAAGTCTTCTTGCTTTTATGTTTCTGTTTCTGCACATAAACATAATGAAATAATATCCCCCAATTTATGGCCTTGGGTGCTTCCATTTCTTTTTTATGGATCTCTGCTAGTTCTCTAAGGTTTTAAGAGAATTTATTTTGTTTTACTATTATTTTATCTATTTTATTTTATTTATTTATTTTTATTTATTTATTTTTTCTTTATCACTTTTTTTTTCTCTTTTTGGTTTTATTTGTGTTGTTTCCATTATCTTTGTGGGTAACATGGTAGGCCTTTCTTGTTTTTACATGAATGTCAGAGGTATGAGGATTAAATGTGTTCAAATTAAACAATTTTTTGAAACAGAACATTTTGATCTTATTTTACTTACAGAAACTTGGTTGAATCAACATTTTCCTGATTGTTCTTTTCTTGATGATAGATTCAGTATTTTGCGAACTGACAGATCTATGGATAATATTCTCGAGGTGGTGGTACTCTGATTGCTCTTCATAAAGATGTTTTTTAT
Organism: Epiperipatus broadwayi; assembly: GCA_028023455.1. Taxonomy (NCBI): domain Eukaryota; kingdom Metazoa; phylum Onychophora; class Udeonychophora; order Euonychophora; family Peripatidae; genus Epiperipatus; species Epiperipatus broadwayi. Next base: position 526,636 of record JAQFVV010012804.1, read on the forward strand.
AAAGAACTTTCTTTTTCTTCTTCTTTTTGTGAATCTACATGGTGTGAAATTACTTTAAATCACAATTTTAAATTTATTTTAGGTAATGTTTATCTCAAACCCACTTTGTCATTGTTGGAGTTTGATTATTTTTTTGACATCACTTGAAGATTTTCTGATTGGCTATGAGAATATTATTATTACTGGTGATTTAAATATTCCAGATTTATATCAGGGTAGATTGCTACACACTTTTCTCTTTTGTCTTCTAAGGCTTCTAGAATGTTAAAGTTCTGTAAATTTTTAGGACTTAAGCAATATAACCCATTTGTTAATTCCTCTCATCGTACTTTGGATTATATTTTATGTAATTTAACAGTAGTTAGTAATTTTCAAGTTGTCTCTGTTAATTTTCCTATTGATGCTCATCATCCACCTTTTGAGTTTTATATTAACGTTTGTCACTCAAAGATTAATTTTTCTAATATTTTAAGAAAGGATTATGGGAAGGGTAATTATTTTGATTTTTGTAGAAACTTTTCTAAAGTTAATTGTAATTTTTTGTATTCTTTTAATGATGTAAATCATTGCTTGGATGAGTTTTTAAAGATTCTTAATGGTTTTATTGATTTGTATATTCCCAATAAGCGACCTTTTTATAAGGGTTTTCCTCGTTGGTTTTCATGCGATCTTATTAAAATTATTAAAAGGAAGTCTTATCATCGTAGACTTTATTTTAAAACACAGAATATCTTTTTTTATAATAATTTTATTAATTTCAGAAGATTGGTGAAGCATGTTTATAAAAGAGATTTGAAGAATTATATTAGAAAAATTGAGGTTAATATTTCATCTAACCCTAAAGAATTTTGGGATTTCATTAAAAAGTCTGGTTTGGGTAGAAAAAAGGTTCAAGCTTTCACTTTAAGTGCAAATGACTTTTCAAAACATTTTGCTGATGTATATTCATCACATGATGCAATATCTTCAAATATTGCATTATTTTGTAATTCTTCAACTGTTCATTGTATGATTGACCATATTTCTAAGGATGATGTTGTTATGGCTATTAAGCGACTTAAAATTCATTCTAGTTTGGGAAATGATAATATTCCTTCATTTATTTACAAAGGGCTAGCTGAATTTATTGCAGTTCCTCTTGCATTTATTTTTAATTTATCACTGAATTCTTGTGTTTTTCCTAATGTGCTTAAGTGTGCCAAAATGGTCCCAATTTTTAAGAATGGTTCACGTGATTATCTTAATAACTATAGACCTATTTCTGTTTTACATACTATTGCTAGAATTTTTGAGAGGTGTGTTTATAATAAAATTATTTTAGATGTTAGTAAACTCATTTCTTCTTCACAGCATGGTTTTATACCTAATAGATCCGTAGAAACTAATTTGTTAACAATTTATGATCATATAGCTCATGCAATTGAGGACCAGCAGAGACTTGATGTTGTTTATTTTGATTTATCAAAAGCTTTTGATAAAGTAGACCACAGTATTCTTCTTCACAAATTATATCAAATGGGTTTTTCTACTAAGCTTGTTTATTGGTTTCAATCCTTTCTTCATGGTCGTACTGCATATATTAAATTTAATAATACTATTTCATCTAAGTTTAAA
>JAQFVV010012804.1:533249-625749 GCA_028023455.1 Epiperipatus broadwayi
GGACAGATATCATAAGAATTCAGACTGTTTTTGACAAATTTGCAAAACTGAATAGTTTAGGTAATGAACACTATATTGATTTACTTCTGAGACGAAAAACAAGAGATCTCAAACTTCTTCATATATTTATTTCCCAGAATATTTCTGTATCTAATTTGCTTTCTAACTTAGGTATTACGAAACAGAATTATAATACTCGTACTCACAATATTTTTGAAGTGAAAATTTGTAAATCTGATGTATTAAGATTTTCCCATTTATTTCGTTTACCTAGAATTTATAACAAAGATTTTGGTAATGATGATATTTTTAATTTGGATTTTATACAATTCACTAAAGTCCTCATAAAAAAATATTATCCTTAATTTCATTTGATATATTGCCTTTTTATTTATTTGTGCATTTTATTGTTTTTCTATTTTATTGGTATTATTTTTTTTAATGCTTATATAGATTTATATATAATAATTACATTACTGTGCAATCTATAATTGACTAAATGCTGTTGATATGTACATTAAATAAATAAAGAATTGAATTATTATTATTATTATTATTATTATTATTATTATTATTATTATTATTATTATTATTATTATTATTATTATTATTATTATTATTATTATTATTATTATTATTATTATTATTAATTGTTTTAAAATATATTTATTAAACATAGTAACATAGTAATATACAATTAAACTTTATAAAAATTTACATAGTATTCAGAATGAAACTTGAAAAAGTAAATGTAGAGAAAAGGGTATCTTAATAAGATTAAAAGGAAAATAAAACTTTCGCCCAAGTATCATCTTGTAGACTCACAGGCAAAAGCCGAGAGACTCGCTGCTTAACTTGATCGAGAAGCTTAATAAAGACACTTAGAGCCGAGTCCTGAGAATGACCAAAGATGAGCCTGCAACGTGTCAACCATAAAGAAAATGTTATAAAGATAGATAATCTTATTGCTGCAAATGATCCCTTCTTAAGAGTGTTAGAAACAGAAAGAGCATCCCTAAGATCCAGAGAGACATTCGCAACAATAAAGTCCCTAATCGACTTAAGAGCAGGACAGATATAGAAAATATGGAGAATTGTCTCATCATATAATCTACACAACTGACACTGAGATGAAATCCTAATGAAGCCTCTGCTGGTCACTAAAAAATAACTTGTTGGGAGTGCATTTAAATTTAGTTTAAGTACAAAATCAACATGTCTTGCTTCAATGAAAAGAAGTTTCATTTTACGCAAGAGAACTTTATTTGAAACACCTAATGAAGTCAAAAGAGGAGTATAATGTGGAAATTTTAATTTATAAACATCCCAGAATGACAATTTCCCATCAAGCGCAACTTGAACCGAGGGTATCGACTTAATAACTGACTTCCATAAATCAGCAATCCAATAACTTGAAAATGGAAGTGGCATATCTGTAGGATCAATAACCAAAGGAAGGGATAACTGAGCAAGCTTTAGATAAGTTACACGAAGAAAAGATATAGATCTCTGAAGATATAGAGTTGAGACTGAGTGCAAACCTAGACCATTTAAAAGCTTTGGCATTTGAATTTTAGCAATACTGATGGCTATGACCTTGTTTTTCCAAAATAATTTTGAACAAAGCAAATTTATAGCCCTCTCAAAATGCTTTGTTGGCCTAATAATTGGTAAATAATAACTAAGCCTTGAATATACCAAAGAGTTCAAGAGTGTAACCTTACCCATAAGTGAAAAATTTAATTTAACAAGCGATGCAACTATCCTTTTTGTTTTATCAAGAATAATATTTTGAATCTGCTTTGTAATTACTGAATGAGATAAAACTATTGGAAAACCAAGGAAAGACTGAGGCTTGGCTGTGAAAGTGAAAATAATTGATAAACCAGATTTAATTTTCCACATTGTGGATTTTGTAACATTAATATGAAGATTAAAAGTATTAGAAAAAGAGTCCAATATTTGCAACAAAGCTGGAAGAAAAGATTTATCAGGAAGAAAGACAGAGACATCATCAACATAAGAAATATGATGAATAGTCTGTTTAAGAGCAGGAACATAGATACCAGGCAGTTTAGATTCTATCTGTAAAAGTAACGGATTTAAATATGTAATAAAACATAATGTGGCAAGAGGAGATCCCTGTGGCACTGAGAGATGCAGATGAAAACCATCTGCAAGTTTACCATCCAATGAAGTAAAGATGGACCTGTTAAGTAGAAGATTGGCTATAATACGGACATATGGAGTAGGAACCTGATAATCCCGAAGAGTCTGAAACAAAACAGAAGGCAGAACACAATCAAAGGCTGATGTGAAGTCCAATTGAACAACCACAGGTTTTGATTTATTATGACGCCTAATATACTCAATAAGAAGAAGAAAAAGCTGAACAGCTTCAGTTGTTGAATGACCCTTCTTTGCAAATTGAAATTTTGATAAATGAAGATAAATATTATTTTGTATATGATCTTTAACAATAGATTCAATAGTCTTTATCAAAAGAGATGTCATAGAAATAGGACGAATATTAGATAATGGAGAAGGAGTTAATTTCTTCTTAAGAAAAGGGACCATCACCACTGGATAGAGATCAGGAATATTTACAAAATCGTTAGCTAGAATATCAACCATATTACGAACTATTGGAGCTGTAAAAAATAAAAGATGAAGAAGGACAAACCTGGGAATATCATGAATCCCAGGATGTATATTGTCTGGAAAAGAATTTAATTTTTGAATAATCATAGTTTCAGTTATATTATGACTAGAATCAAGCTCAGATTCATTCCAGATGTCGCCAATTTTAAAAGGCAACATTTGAAGCTTAGTTTTGAAATGATTACATAGTTCAAGCAACATAATAGGGCCAGAACATGCTTTATTTCCTGTGTCAATCATTAATGGAGTAGGTCTAGAATAAGCACCTAAAGCCCATCTAATATAATTTCGTGTCCAGTTATGATGATTTTGAAGAAAAATTTTAGACCGTTTAATAGCCACATAATGAGCAAGAGATTTCTGTATATCATGATACTGCACTTTAAGTTGCATAATACTTTCTATGGTAGAATCAAAAGAAGAAAGATTAGAAAGTTTGGATGAAATATCATCCAATTGCTTAAGTAAAAACTTTGGACCTTTTGTCTTTCTAGTATAAGAATTAATAATAAAACTGAGAATACAAACAAAAGAAGACCATGCTGATATGGCAGGTAATGAAAGAATATCCACTTTTCTAAAAAGAATATATGCCTCTGAAAAAATTGAAGCAGAAGCTGTTAATTTATTTAAGAGCCTTATTGTAAGAGAACTATGAGACTGAGCAACAAAGGAAGTATCAATCAACAATGCAACATGCATAGCCAAATGATCCGAGAAAAGAACAACCTGAAGCTTTGCTGAAATGTCAAGGTGAAGTTCAGGAGAATAGTAAAGAAGATCAATTAAAGAAGTGGTGCGACGAGTATAAAAGGAAAATGCATTAAGAGGAAAACATCCTTCACCAGATAAAAATACTCTATTAAAAAGATGTAGGAATTTATTATTAAAATGCATACAACACATATTGAAATCACCAAGAAATATAGTTGGATAAGAATTTGAAGACAAAAGAGAATTAATTTTATTAAATATAGAATGAGCAAAAAGGAACTCACTCTTAACATATAAATAAATGATATTCAGAGTAAAACTTCCAAATGTAATATTGGTCATCAAAAAATTATGATCCAAATACATGATTTTGATATCATTAAAAGCAAGATGCTTACTTACAAGCAAAGCGACACCAGATGAAGCAGATATATTAGGAACATAATAAAATGAACCAAGATTTTGCATTAAATCACGAATTTGATAACTGGAATGATTATGTAGCTTCGTCTCTCCAAAGCATGCAATATGAAAATTGCATTTCTGAAGCCAATGCATTATAGCATAAACTCTAGAAATAGAATTTAAACCTCTAACATTAAAGCAATAACATTGAGCAGCAATGATATAGATTGCAGAGGCTTCTACTATGTGGTGATGCTGAACTGAGATCAGACCCATATAGCTATCTGGTTTGCTATGCTGAGTTTGAAGACATTACGTGTCTAAAAAATTCACGCTTGCAAGCTGAATAGAAATTGTTTCATAAACGCTCAGAGTTTGTATTTAGATCTAGTTTCTTTATTCCTGTCTTTCACTGACGATAGCAAATAGCTTGAAACATGATCTGAAAGTGGAATTATAGTTAGAGATAGTGAATACTACTCTGACGTTTATGTAAACGAAATATACGCTTGATAGGTGTTTTTGGTAGGACGCCATCTGTGGACATAAATACAAGCGTTAGCAAGTTTTTTAACTTGCATTTTTGTTTATCATAAATGTACCTTTGAGGTCTTTCTTGCAATGATATAGATTGCAGAGGCTTCTACTATGTGGTGATGCTGAACTGAGATCAGACCCATATAGCTATCTGGTTTGCTATGCTGAGTTTGAAGACATTACGTGTCTAAAAAATTCACGCTTGCAAGCTAAATAGAAATTGTTTCATAAACGCTCAGAGTTTGTATTTAGATCTAGTTTCTTTATTCCTGTCTTTCACTGATGATAGCAAATAGCTTGAAATCATGATCTGAAAGTGGAATTATAGTTAGAGATAGTGAATGCTACTCTGACGTTTATGTAAACAAAACATACGCTTGATCGGTGTTTTTGGTAGAACGCCATCTGTGGACATAAATACAAGCGTTAGCAAGTTTTTTAACTTGCATTTTTGTTTATCATAAATGTACCTTTGAGGTCTTTCTTGCAATGATATAGATTGCAGAGGCTTATGGTGATGCTGAACTGAGATCAGACCCATATAGCTATCTGGTTTGCTATGCTGAGTTTGAAGACATTACGTGTCTAAAAAATTCACGCTTGCAAGCTAAATAGAAATTGTTTCATAAACGCTCAGAGTTTGTATTTAGATCTAGTTTCTTTATTCCTGTCTTTCACTGACGATAGCAAATAGCTTGAAATCATGATCTGAAAGTGGAATTATAGTTAGAGATAGTGAATGCTACTCTGACGTTTATGTAAACAAAACATACGCTTGATCGGTGTTTTTGGTAGAACGCCATCTGTGGACATAAATACAAGCGTTAGCAAGTTTTTTAACTTGCATTTTTGTTTATCATATATATATATAAATGAGAAAATATTAATGCAAATCATCTGTGAAGAATTCAGGTATAAGATTAATTTGTGAATTGGGATCAGAAGTATGAGATATTGGAGATGAAGGACCGTTATTTAAAGTAAAAATAGAATCGTTTTGAGGAGAAGGTGACAGCAAAAGATCTAACTGCTGAGAACTTTTATCTCCCGACCATTTACTTTTTTTAATGTCCTTTTTCCTAGAACTCTTTGAACGACTAGTCAAATTAGTTTTCAAGACAGAGGGTGCAGTATCAGAATCAGGATTAGAAAAATTATTTTCAAATTGCGACTCTGAAGAATCATAAATCTTCCTTTTATTGTTAGAAAAACTAATATCAGTTATAAGTGCTTGATCTTGCAAAGATGAACAACCAAAAGTAGACTGAATGTTAAACCTATTCTCCTTCAATAACATATCCTCGTTTTGAACTGCATGAGATGAGTCAAGTGATGAATGAGTAATGTCAGTCAGAATAGAAACAACAGACCCACTGATCTTCTTACTTAAATCAGTAGAAACTTGTGGTGGAGATGAAAGAGTAACATCAGATTGTTGCACAGTGATATATTCACTCAAATGCTGCTTTTGCAAATCTTGCAAAACTTTAGGACTACATCTATGAGTACGTGTTTTCTTAAGCTTGCAAATATTGCAAAACCCCTTTGGACAATCTTTAATAAGATGAGTCCTCTCCTTACAAACAAAACATTGAGGTTGTAAACCTTTGATAAAGATATGTATTGGACCTTTATCAGTCTCTAAAGTAGATGGAATGTCAATCAAAGCAAGACCTTTATTTAACTTTAAAGTAAAAGCAGCTGAGTAGCTGGGTAACTCTAAACCAACTCTTTTCTCAGTAAGATATTTAAATTGAGTTATTTCACCTAAATTAGAACATTGCCTCTGAAGATCCTTAGCTCCAAAATTGGGATAACAATTTCTCGCAAGACCAAAAGCTAGCCTAGGTCTGTCCATATCAATAACAACTAAAAATCTGTGATTTAATAAAAGCTGTTGTCTTCTAAACTTTTCCTTCTCCAAGACATTATGAAACTCCAATATGATGTAATGTTTATTAGGGTGATGATATAGCCTCTTGATAGCATCATCAAGTTTCAAATACTTCAACAACTGAAAAAACTCATCAATAGGGAAGTTATAAAGCTGACAATTACTATCTGTAGTTGTAAGAATCAAAGTATTGCTATTAGAAAAGTGTAAAAAAGAATTGAATAAAACTACTGGTATCCTAGAATTAAATTGAATACTTATATTTTGATGTTCATCAACCAAATCTTTATGATTAGAGAAATTTAATATGGATGTATCTGCAGAAACATCTGACATTATTTGTTCTTCATCATTCAGATCTAAATAACCAGATTTGTCTGACTGTGATTGTGCAAGTTCAGAGACTACATTATTATTAAGAACATGAGCATAACTTTTCTTTTTAACCTGATTATTATACGCTTGTGTTGTATTTTCTTTCAAAGTAGGAAAGGAAATATCCTGTTTCTGAACTGAAGTTTTTTTATCTGAAAGAGGCAAATTTCCATTCAAAGAATTAGATTCAGAACAATGTAAAAGAGTATCAGATAATGAAAAATCATTCAAATGCAAAGATCTCAAATTCTGTTTCATAGAATGTTGAATGGCATTAGAAGCAATAGAAAATTGTGGTACTGCAGGCAAATACATTGATAGTTTACTAGAAGATAGAGGCGAACCAGAAGTAATTAAATCAGAAGTTTCTAAATGAATGTTCTTTACTCTGTCAGAGTTTGCATCTGCTAGATCACAATTTGCCTGCAAAGCAACATCCATTACTTGAGATTTATCTTTGGCTAGTAATGTTTCATAAGACCTGATATTATACTCCAAGTCGGATGATGTAGTGGTAATATCACCAACTGAAACTGATAATTTTTTATGGTGCAAGGTCTGCAAAGACTTAGACAAAGAACAACTAGCAACAGTCTTTAAATTAATATGCCTTGAAGATAGCTGCTTCAATAAATCTTTATTAGAAGAATGCATATCATTTAATTGGCATAATCTTTTACCTGTAAGCGTGTTCTATGTGAGATAAAATCATGTCCACTGGCTTGTAAAGAAATTTTTTTTTTAGATCCATCAAAAATATATATGTTGTTAGTCTTTTGAATGTCTCTATTTTTTTGGCAACTTGAATTAGCATTAGAAATTACGGATAGCATTTTCTTTTTAGCATTGATATTCTGAATTTTATTAGAGACATTTTTAACTTTAGAAAGCGGTTTTAAACTATCTGCTCTTGTTAAATGTTGCATACTTGAAGCTTTCGATCTATTAATGACAGAGCTTGAACAATGCATTAAAGAGTCAATTTTAACGTTTTTTTTTTTTTGTATACATTCGAAGATTCTTTTCTATTGAGCGTCGATGATTCTAAACGTTTCTTAGAACCACTCATTTTTAACAAAAAAGAGGTAATACCTTGTACTTCCAAAGTTTTTTTTTAGTAAATTTCAAGCATATAAAGCAAAAAAGAGTAACTTTAAATCCCAACGATACGATATAGACTAAGTCAACTAACGTCATCACAAATGTTTATAGGGGATTTGAACACAGACTTTCAAGATTTCTTTGGCGATCCAATCTATCTCATAAAACCGATACACATGACCGCATACATATGAAAAAGATAAATGATTTCCAATATACATATTTTGCGCTAAACCAGCATTCATCAATTGGTCCACATCATCATCTCCCACATGTACATATAATCAGTGCTTGGTTTATATTAAGAAAATCTTAATATAAACTAAACACTGTTTATAAATATGTGTGGAAGATGATGATCTGGACCAGTGGATAACTTATGGTTCAGCACAAAATATGTAAATTGGAGATTATTTATCTTTCTCACATGTGTGTGGTCATGTGTATTTGAGATAGAATGGATAGCTGAAAGGAGCTTGAAAGTCTGTGATCAAATCCCCTATAATTGCGAATAAACTCCAAATATATAAAGCATACTTGTATTCAAATATTACAGATTGGGCCTGTATTTTACCTATCCTTCTTTTGTGTATTTAAATAAATATGAGGGGTCAGGGTGTCTTAATATCAATATGGGCATGACAATAATATTGGCATCAAGAAGATATTCGGGTATTTCATCATCAGACTTTCAATGGTATAGATGACTGAATTGGAGGATGGAGTAGATTGAAGCCTGTTCATTTAAGTTTGAAAATTTGCTACCTTAATAGAAACGGAGCGCTGAATATACATATGTGTGACATATGATGGTCTGGACCAACTGATTAGTGCTAGTTCAGCATGAAATACATATATTGGAAAACATTTATCTTTTTGCCATGTGTGTGATCATGTATATTGGTTGGGTTCAAGTCCCTTACAATTACAACTAAATTCCAGGTATATAAAGTACATTTGTATTCAAATACCAACCATATTTATCGAACTTACTTTATTACCTTCCTATTGCTTAAATATTAAATGGTCACTTGAAATGAGTAAAGGTTGGATGCCTAATAAACTTTTTGTTTAACTTTTTTTAATACTTTTTGTTAATCATACACTAATGTGCAGTTATACATCACAATTTACAACCACTTTAGAATGTAATATTTATAATAAATGTAAATAATATAAAAATTATTAAAACTAAACTAGGAAAAATAAAAAGGCTGTATACTTAAAATGTATTAAAAAAATTGGGTTTTTGCAACTATTCTTTATAATCATATAGTTTTCTTAAAGACACTATTTTTAGTTCATTTAATTGATTTTGGAATACTGTTTAAAATCTTTTTTTAAAATTTTTGGTTTATATTTGAAATACAAGTATAATTTATATTACATCATATGACCAGTGTTTCTTATTATTATTAATTGATTACTTTGGCTTGCACTGAGTGGCGCTGTATACAGAGTTTTGCCTGTTTTTATAATATATATTTTTGGAGTTCAAATGTAATTATAGGAGACTTGAACCCAGACATTCATGCTCCTCTCTTCAGTGATCCACTCTATGTCATACAAATGATACATATGACCACACACAATAAAAAAATAAAAGATCTCCAGTATACATATTTCGTGCTTAACCCGCTTTCATCAGTTGGTCCAGATCATCATCTTTCATAGATATATATATATAAACACACATGTATAAAGACATATGTATATAAACCAAACATTGATTATATATATATGTGTGTAGGATATGATGACTTGGACCAACTGATGAGTGCCAATTCAGTGCAAAATATTTAAACTGAGCAGTGATTATATATGTGTGGAAAATGAGGATCTGGGCCAAACTGACAAGTGCTAGTTCAACATGAAATACGTATATTGGAGATCATTTATTTTTTTCACATGTATGTGATCATGTGTATTGGTTGACAGGTGGAGTAGATTGAAGCCTGTCCATTACAGTTTGATAATTTTCTATTTTAATATAAACTGAGCATTGATTATATATATATATATATATGTGTGTGTGTGTGTGGGAGATGATAATCTGGTCCAACTGATAAGTGCCGGTTCAGCACAAAATGCATATATTGGAGATTATTTATCTGTTTTGGATGTATGGAGTCATGTGTATTAGTTGTAAAAGAAGGAATGGATAGATGTAGGAAGCTTGAAAGTATGAGTTCAAATCTCTCTGATAGATAGATAGATAGATAGATAGATAGATAGATAGATAGATAGATAGATAGATAGATAGATAGATAGATAGATATTTTTATAAATAATTAGATAGATAGATAGATAGATAGATAGATAGATAGATAGATAGATAGATAGATAGATAGATAGATAGATAGATAGATAGATAGATAGATAGATAGATAGATAGATAGATAGATAGATAGATAGATAGATAGATAGATAGATAGATAGATAGATAGATAGATAGATAGATAGATAGATAGATAGATAGATAGATAGATATTTTTATAAATAATTACCCAGCTATAATGTAATAAAGCAAAGTACCAATTATAACGCATACTTTTGATTTAAAATGTTTTACATAAATAAATTTATTAAGATACTGTAAATTTAAATTGCGATATCTTTTTTAATTTCCACCTTGCTTTGTTACATCATGGTCTTATTTTTAAAAATAGAGAGAGAATTCTTGATTTGCCATTTAAATTTATAGACCAGGAAAAATTCTTTATGTAAAGCCTATAGCATTTTACACAAGCAGATTCTTTAACTATGAGAATATTTAGAAAGTTATTTTAATTTTCAGTTTAACACATATATAGCGTTATTGTCTGATTTACATCTTATTAAAACTTGGTTAATAAGTTAATTCCCTTTTATTTTAAAGGTTTGTGGAGAAAATAACAACAGCTTCATGCAGATTTGTGTTTTTGAGTGTTAAGATACCATGACAAGTTTAATGTATTAGTTGAAACAAATCTGAAGATGTAGAATTAAATGAATCTTTAGCATAAGATGTAATATGTTGGACTATTTCCATCATTTATGAGTGAATATTGAATGTATAGAAAATTTTAAACTTTATTTAAACTTTTTCAAATACAAACAACTTGTTAGTAATAACACACAAATAGACAATACAGGTTAGTAATTACACAACGTTTCGAGTAGTATTATTCTCCACTCTTCTTCAGGTGTTGCCGGCCTATATGCACAGTGACAATATTCGCTTAGAAGTTGAACTCGCACCTTTAGATTCTTGTATATTGAATTTAAGGCAAACGCTCTACCAACTGAGCTATTCTGTCAAAGGCAACATATAGTAGAAATTTGATATATTTATACTTGAGGGTTGGTTCAAATCCTCCTGAGTCCTTCAATTTTTTTTTTTTTTTTTTTAAACAAGTCTAATTATTTTTATTATTTTTTATTTTTTCCTAAGAGCAAGATTATCCCTAAGAAGAGAAGGGATTATCCCTAAGGGTTTGCAGTTAAAACCTCCTATTTCCTCCAAGAGAGCTGGAAAAATTATTCAGAGAGCAAATGAGGCTTTATTGAGAGAGAGTATAAAGGTTCAGCGGTTTATCAAGCATCAAACCTTGCAATCTATTAGAAATGTGGAATCGTTTCTACAAAACAAAGTTACAGATGAAGATTTCTCAAGAATTTGTCAAGCAGTGAACAGATCATATTGTAAGTTACATGGAAGGATAAAAGAACTACAGAAGAAGAAGCTTGTAAATCTACATGGGCAAGTCAAAAGTAATACTGCAACTAGTCTATCCTCGTCATCAGTGAAAAATCTTAGTTCTAAACAACTTACCGATTGTGAATTATCAGTTCTGGAAAAAGGTTTGAATTTCGCCATTACACCATCTACTGTTCCACTATTGGATATAATGGCCGCGACTGATGAGGTGACGCAAAATTTGAATCTAGAGGAAGCAGCGGAGTTACGCTGGAGAGTAAAACGAACACTGGAAAGACATCAAGTGCACAAGCAGAAGTCAAACATTTCATGTGATGAGAGGAGAGCTATTAAATCTCTCAAACAGGATGCATCTATAATCATTCTTCCTGCTGACAAAGGTAACACTACAGTTGTAATGGATAAAACTGATTATGATAACAAAATTCAAGGACTTCTCACAGCAGGCCAATACAAAAAAGTAGCAAAAAATCCAATTCCAAGTACAGAGGTAAAACTACAAGCATTACTCCGGAAGCATCGCAGGTATTTCAGTGATTCAGAAAAAAGAAAATTAACTTCGTATTTCAGCAAGATTCCTCACCTGTATGGACTGCCTAAAATCCATAAAGAGAATGTTCCATTAAGACCTATTGTTAGTTCTAGAAATTCACCCTGTCAAAATTTGTCAAGATTTCTTCTCGAAGTTCTTAGTCCATTGGCATATAGAACACCATCTTTCGTCAGGGACTCTAAGCACTTTGTAGAATTAGTCAGGAACATGAAAATGGAAAGAACTGACATATTAGTAAGCTTTGATGTGGAAAGTCTGTTTACAAATGTACCATGTGATGAAGCATTGTCTATTGTAAGGAAAAGGTTATATGGCGATAACAGTCTACAAAGTAGAACAGTTCTACCTATTGATAGTATAATGGAGTTATTAACATTCTGTGTAACAACAACATACTTTCAATATAACTCAGAATTCTTCCAACAAAATCGAGGGATGGCCATGGGATCATCACTGTCACCATTGCTCAGCAACATTTACATGGAAGAACTTGAAACAACAGCCATAAATACTACTCCATGTCCGCCTAAAGTGTGGCTTCGATATGTTGATGATACATTTGTAGTATGGCCACATGGCAAGGTAAAATTACAGTCTTTCTGGATGCACATTAACAACATATCTCCTACAATTAATTTCACGATGGAAGCAGAACAAGAACAAAAATTGGCATTCTTGGATGTTCTTGTGACAAGACTCCCTCAGGGCAAAGTAAAAACATCAGTATATAGGAAACCAACACACACTGGAAAATACTTGGCATATACATCCAATCATACAAGAAGCACTAAACAAGGAATTGTACTGTCACTATGGAACAGAGCGAAGGAGGTTTGTTCAGAAACCAGTGATTTGGAAAAAGAAAAGATTCACATAGAACAAATGCTTATGAAGAATGGTTATCCATCAGCAGTCATCAGAAAAACCTTCAATAGACAACAGAAAAAGACACCAAAAGAGGAAACAGTTATTGGTACGGTGGTGTATCCATACATACCAGGAATGGCGGACAAACTAAAAAGAATCTGCAGTCAATATAATATTAGAACTGCTTTCCAAAGCCATACCACACTTTGAGGAATGCTTACTTCCACTAAGCCTAAACTGGAAATGCTGAAGAACAAAAACTGCATCTATGAGATACCATGTGAATGTGGAAGAAAATACATTGGTGAGACCTGTCGGCCTGTTGAACAACGATTGAAGGAACACAAACTAATGGTTAAAAGAGAAAAAACAGATGTGTCTACCATAGCAGATCATGTATGTACTAATGACCACATGCTTAAATGGGAAAATACAAAGATATTGGATAAAGAGGAAAAAATGCATAGAAGAAAATTCAAGGAAGCTGCTCATATGACAATGGTAAATAATCCTATAAGTCAACCCAGTGTGGCAATACACAATGTATGGAAGCCTCTAATTAATCTTGCTCTTAGGAAAAAATAAAAAATAATAAAAATAATTAGACTTGTTTAAAAAAAAAAAAAAAAAATTGAAGGACTCAGGAGGATTTGAACCAACCCTCAAGTATAAATATATCAAATTTCTACTATATGTTGCCTTTGACAGAATAGCTCAGTTGGTAGAGCGTTTGCCTTAAATTCAATATACAAGAATCTAAAGGTGCGAGTTCAACTTCTAAGCGAATATTGTCACTGTGCATATAGGCCGGCAACACCTGAAGAAGAGTGGAGAATAATACTACTCGAAACGTTGTGTAATTACTAACCTGTATTGTCTATTTGTGTGTTATTACTAACAAGTTGTTTGTATTTGAAAAAGTTTAAATAAAGTTTAAAATTTTCTATACATTCAATATTCACTCATAAATGATGGAAATAGTCCAACATATTACATCTTATAATATACCATCATTACAAACCTTCAGACAAATACTAAATAATCTTTAGCATGTTTAGAAGTTTTCTATTAGCAAGGCAATGCCATGAGGGAAGTAATCTACAAGTCAAGGGTAATGAGAATTTCTTATTGGTAAATTATTTCTTCCCAAGGGGAAACAAGTGAACAATATACATCTCTACAAAAAAAGTTTAATTTTCATGTGGCTGCAAATTAAAGATTATGATGTACTATTTTTGGAAAGGATTTATTTTTAAACCAAAAACTACATCACTAGTAGGAGACTGTCTTTGAAAACAATTTATTTTTAAAAAGATAACTCTTAAAACATTTGTTACAGCAAGTGGAAACAGTTTCTACTCATTAAAAAAAATCACTTTTGACAAAACATAACAGAAATGATTCTTTGAAATTGTAATAACAATAAATAATATTTATACTGTATGAATTTTACATATACTCACCCATATGTAACAGTTTTAAAAAAATGTGCATCACAGGATCACCCAGAATAAACATCTTTACATCAGAGCAACTCAATATAAATCAATATTTCTCAAACACAAGCATGAGATGGCCAGTATAAAAGTAGTTTGTATTGAGTGAGACAATAGGAAACAAAAATTTAAAGGGAGGAAAATAGATACTGCATTGGATAAATAATTATTGATTTATAAATAAATAATAGTCTAATACAAATTAAAACAATTTACATTACATTCTTATAATATAGCATTGGAAATATATACTTTATATACATATACATTATTCCAATTTAAATATACACATATATAAATATAGCAACATACACATCTAGGATAATAAATATTCATGTGTAATGGTTATGATCTATTACTCATGAATGCAATAAATAAAATACATCAAATACGGAAACAATAATAACTTTAACAAAATTATCAATTTTATTGATTACATATGATTTTTAAAGGAATAAAATTAATTTATAAATTTATATTGCAATAATAAAGCATTTTTGTTTTAACATTTTGTTGTAATCGAAACCTATTTCAATGCTCTTAGACTAATACATTCCCTATTAAAACTAATTAGAAAATAATAATAATAAAATTTTATGCTTGATACTACACCAAATACTGAAATTACACATTTCAGTTGGCACAATATATATATATTGCAAAGAACATTTTCAAGATTAAGAAATCTTATTTGGGTCGGATATTATACTTTTTCCATTGCCAATTGGTTGGTGAAATAACATTCATTCTTGTCAAGGCTTATATGTTGTAATAAAGAATTATTATCAGATTAGAATTATGCATGAATTAAAGAACATTTTTCTATTATTTATATATTATAACACTTTCCATCTTGCTAGATGCGTGAGTTGATCAAGTTATGTCAAAAAGAAGAAAGTTGTATTTCTATTTCTAAAAACATAACTATATTTCCTGATCAACTGGGCCTAGAATTGTTATGATTTGTGCTATTGACAAAATCAGCTTTTAATTTATTTGATCTGGGCACGCAGGATTCATAAGAATCCGCTAAAATCTGTCACCAGCATGTCTCGCAAGTTAAAAAGAAAAAATGCTTTTAAAGAATCGATATTAGATTTTACAGTAACAAAAATTATTTTTTAAAATATTATTTTTCCTAGAACTTGTTAAACATATTGGCAAAGGTAAATTACTTTTAAATCTTACTAAACTAATAATAAATTTAATAATAAACACTAATAAATATTATTAATAACACACAATGAAAATTGATAAAAGTAAAAGCTCTTTTATTTTAACAAACAAAAAAGAATATTTAACGTTAAATTGTAAATTAAATAAACTGGAGAGAACACACACTAATTCAAACATGAAACAATTAATAAAATAAAGTAATTAAAACAATTAATTAAAGTTCTTGGATATACAAAATTCTCTTGATCAAATAAATGAAAGTCTATGTCGGGATCCTACTATATGTATATTTTTAAGATGGTTTGTTGACAATTTAGTCACAATCATGAATAATAAAGAGTCATAGCTTACTGGTAAGTTTAGTGAGAAAGTTATAGCTTACTATGCATAGTTTTTTTGGTTAGAATGAGCTTGACCATTAGTTAGAAATTGATCTTGTAGTCTATTCTGAAGGCTAGTCACAGAGGCTTTTCTAGTGTCCATCTTCTTGATGATGTCAGCTAAAGCTCTGGTCTACTCCCACATGAAGCGATTATTTCATCATGAAGTGGTCTTGGATTTAATAATCCAAGACCAGCCAAAGAAAAAAAAACCAAACAAGATGTTCTTCAAACTGGTCTCTGCCTTTTATACTAGAGGCCCAGTTTTCAGACTTCTGCGCATCCTTTTGTTTATCAAAAAATATATGCTGATAATTAATCAGGTAATTCCTTATAAAATTTACGTTACAAAGTTCTTTTTTTTTAGTATAATTCTGCCATCTTTAATTAGCTAAAATATTTTTCTTTTAGCTTATCTTTTTACTTTTGGAATTCTTGTAATTTATCTGCATGTCTTTTGTTCTCTTCAATTTCAACTTTTTATTTTTAATTACATATAAAAAAAAATACGAAAGACAATTTTAGCTTTCACTGTACATTTTTAAAAAAAGATTACACCAATAAAAAAATCTAAATTTACTTTTTTTTTTTTTTAGCTTTTACCAAATGGCAATATATTTGTACCATATATAAATAAATGGTACATACCACCGGGGCCCGGAGATGAGAATAAAATTGGGGTTTACACTAATTTTATTCTTAAATTTTTTTTTAAATTCATATACGTGTGTGTTTTTTTTTGTATTAGCGTGCTGATATATTTTGTAGATTCATTCACAAGTGACGTTCGGCTTTAACGCCCATATTTAGGTCTAATATGGCGAAAATGCAAAATATTTCCACATTCATCTGTGTCTTTTCCACTTAAGTGTAATAGTAATGATAAGAAGCCCAAGTTATAAGCACAAATGAGCATTGCTCATAGTTTTGAGTCTTACAGGTTCATGGCAACCTGGTCCGTCCTCCCCATTTATCGGGATCTCTGCTAGAAATAGACTGATGAGCATTTAAAGACGGTCTTATGTTATATACTGCATACTAGGACTTGGGGTTATGCTTTTTCCCCTCTTCAGTAACCGCCTACCCGATCAAATACTTGTGACTTACATCTACATCAGCCACGATCATGTTTTTTTTAGACATATCAAAAAAAATTTTTTTTTTCTTTCTGTAACATCATATTAAAAAAATATTTTTTATATTTTAATAATCAGGGTTTAATTAGTTAGTTAGTTTCTATAATTTTTTTTTAAAAAAAAAACTACTATTTATTTTCCGGCTATGAGTTTTTTGGGTCATCGTTGTAATATTCTTTATCATTACAACTTATCTCAGGTTATGTTTTTTTTGTATCGAAGCCCAAGTTGGGTCACCATTATAATGTTTTCCATCTTGCTAGATCTCTATATGCATTATAAATGCGTGAGTTGATCAAGTTATGTCAAAAAGAAGAAAGTTGTATTTCTATTTCTAAAAACATAACTATATTTCCTGATCAACTGGGCCTAGAATTGTTATGATTTGTGCTATTGACAAAATCAGCTTTTAATTTATTTGATCTGGGCACGAGGATTCATAAGAATCTGCTAAAATCTGTCACCAGCATGTCTCACAAGTTAAAAAGAAAAAATGCTTTTAAAGAATCGGTATTAGATTTTACCATAACAAAAATTATTTTTTAAAATATTATTTTTCTTAGAACTTGTTAAACATATTGGCAAAGGTAAATTACTTTTAAATCTTACTAAACTAATAATAAATTTCATAATAAACACTAATAAATATTATTAATAACACACAATGAAAATTGATAAAAGTAAAAGCTCTTTTATTTTAACAAACAAAAAAGAATATTTAACATTAAATTGTAAATTAAATAAACTGGAGAGAACACACACTAATTCAAACATGAAACAATTAGTAAAATAAAGTAATTAAAACAATTAATTAAAGTTCTTGGATATACAAAAGTCTCTTGATCAAATAATTGAAAGTCTATATCGGGATCCTACTATATGTATATTTTTAAGATGGTTTGTCGACAATTTAGTCACAATCATGAATAATAAAGAGTCATAGCTTACTGGTAAGTTTAGTGAGAAAGTTGTAGCTTACTATGCATAGTTTTTTTGGTTAGAATGAGCTCGACCATTAGTTAGAAATTGATCGTGTAGTCTATTCTGAAGGCTAGTTGCAGAGGCTTTTCTAGTGTCCATCTTCTTGATGATGTCAGCTAAAGCCCCGGTCTACTCCCACATGAAGGATTATTTCATCATGAAGTGGTCTTGGATTTAATAATCCAAGACCAGCCAAAGGAAAAAAACCAAACAAGATGTTCTTCAAACTGGTCTCTGCCTTTTATACTAGAGGCCCAGTTTTCAGATTTCTGCGCATCCTTTTGTTTATCAAAAAATATACGCTGATAATTAATCAGGTAATTCCTTATAAAATTTACGTTACAAAGTTCTCTTTTTTTAGCATAATTCTGCCATCTTTAATTAGCTAAAATATTTTTCTTTTAGCTTATCTTTTTACTTTTGGAATTCTTTTAATTTATCTGTGTGTCTTTTGTTCTCTCCAATTTCAACTTTTTATTTTTAATTACATATAAAAAAAAAATACGAAAGACAATTTTAGCTTTCACTGTACGTTTTTAAAAAAAGATTACACCAATAAAAAAATCTAAATTTACTTTTTTTTTTTTTAGCTTATGCCAATATATTTGTACCATATATAAATAAACGGTACAATATATATATATATATATATATACACTAGATTTATCAGGCCTTGTAAGAACCCTTGTTTTTTTTTAATTGGTTACTTTAATAAGAAAATGTAAGCTTTAATGTAAATTAATTAATAAATTTTAAATGTGACAATTGCCCATCAAACTGAGAGAATGTTGTTATGGCAGAATACAAAAACTCCTGGCTTTCAGCCCATCATGTTTGTAATAATTAATTGCTTTAATAAGTTTTTTTAAAAGATTTACTGTAAATTAAATAAAACATTTTAATGTTATATAAATAAATTTCCAAATTTTAATAAAGCTAAATTAAAATTTACATTTTTAAATACACTTGTTATATTTTGTGGCACAAATATACATTCACTGGAGAACCATCTGAATAAAAAATTAATATTTTTTTCAAAGAATCACAACTAAGCATAATAGTTTTTTTAGCTTTATTAATAGTTACTGTTTATCACCATCAGGATACAAAAATATCGGTCTTTTTTGTAATATTATGTTTAATATTTGTCATATTCCTTTAATTAGTTGCTTTAGCATTTTTTAAAAATTTTAATGTAAATATGTTTTTAATTAAACATTGCTAAGTATGTCATTTATCTGAATTATATTAGGGGATTGACAGATCTTGAAAGCATGAGCATCTTAATGCCAAATTATGAATTGATTCATGTGACTATTTCTGCAGCTGGTTGGTAACTGTTAACTATAAAATATATTTTATATCTCTGTAATTAAAGGTCAAGCATTGGTGGCCTAGTGGTTAGCATAGCTGCCTTCCAAGCAGCAGACCTGGGTTCTCTTCCCAGTTAATGCATTTGACATATGGGGGGAATCTTCTTTGGCAAGCATTGTTAGCCGAGAGATCAGTGCAGCCGCCTTGCAAGCCAGCATTTGTTTGCAGATGGTTGTTGCAGGTCCGCCTCCCAGCTGATGCTGTGACATATGGGGGGGGGGGGAGCACTCATACTGATTTTTATCTCAGTGTTTTTTATTTAATAGAAGAATTACTTCCATTGCAGGAATGTAGTGGTTGGGAATTTGTCATGTGACAAGACATTCATACATTCACCAATCAGACAACAGAAAAAATACATATTTTATATATAAACTATTATTAGATAGTTGTCCAATATCAATAGGAAGTTGATTAATAAAAAAATTACTTTCATTTTATAATCAATTGATTACTTAAAATTGATTTTAGAAGGAAAAAAGATAATAGGATGGGTTTCCACAATGCCAAAATTCTTTGTTTATCTTCACATCTATGTAAATTGTTGGGTATTTCTAAAATTTCTATAGATTCTCTCATAGTTCTTCAACCATATTTTTCCAAAGCAGCTAATATTTTAACATCACATGATCACTATCTCTTATACTAGCACATAATTGTTAATAAACAAGGCAAAACTCTCCATACAGTAGTGCCACCCTGTGCCAACCATAGTAATCAATGGATGCCAGAAGGCTTGTACATAAAATCCCTATCTAGTGCCTACTCATCCAATATCCCCAGACTAGTTTGATTACTCTGGTTGGCACAGGGTGGCACTACTATATGGAGAGTTTTGCCTTGTTTATTAGCTAATATTTTATTAATAATTTTTATTAGTAATTCATTAGACTAGGGATTATCCAATATACCACTTTTACACATGGTAAGGACTGACTTCTCTCTGGCACAAGGTGTTAAAAGTGGATAAAAACCAGTGTAGTAACATTATACTACAAAAATATTATTCATTATTAGCTAGTATTTTAGTATTATTAAAGCCAGGATGTGAACGACTTTTTAAAAATGTGATGCAAAACGTAATATAATTAATATTTGATTGAAAGCATTTTTTATGTTCCCTAACTATGACATTTCTATTTGATCAACTTACATAGCTTCTTGAAGTCTGTGGATATGGAATTTTGTAGATACTTTGAAATTCTAAAAGTACTTGGCTTTAAGCTTAAACACTATTAAACAAATATATATACATTATAATTTATATAGACATTATAAAAAATGAATTTACAAATATTATATTTGTGTAGTATATTATTCTTGCTCTACTCTCATGCAAGAGACTGGCTTCTATCTGCTTTTAACATCTTAGGCTCTACCTTGTATTAGAGGGGTGTAGTGATAATTATGCTGAAGAAATATCATTCATTAAATGGATAATTTCTTGTCTAATCAATGACTAATAAAAATTGGTAACATACAAGTATTATATTTATTAATCAAGCATTCTAACTTTGAAGTATGTCTTGCGTAAAGTAATGTATGCCCAATTTTAGCAATTATAAGTGATATGACTTAATTTGATAAGCTTATAATTATAAAATAAAATAAAATGTGTACTAATAGCCTGTAACAAACTTTACCAATAACTGCCACAAGAGAAAGCATTTAAAATCTTTATCTAGAAATTATCCCTAGCTCCAGACCAGTTTCTAGCTATTGGCTTTCCTCAGTGAGGCACTAGGATATTTCAGATATTAAATCAAAAATACCAACTCAAAGTTAGCACTTATCTGATAATTAACATAGAAAGTCTGAAATTTTCAGACACCTATATGTCTTCAAATCCAGATATCTAACTTAAATAGCTATATGGGGCTGAGAAATCTTCGGCCATACCATATATTAATAGGCTTAGCAATATAACATCACTATTTAAGTTAGATAGCTGGATTTGATAGGTGTCTGAAATTTTCAGATTTTTCTACTAAGTGCTAGCTTTGGGTTGGTATTTTGGATTTAATGTCTGAAATATCCTAGTGCCTCACTGAGGAAAGCCGATAGCTAGAAACTAGTCTGGGACTGGGGTAATATCAAGATAGAGATTTTAAATGCTTTTTTTTTTTTTGCAGTATTTATCTATAAAACTTGTTAGAGCTATTAGCACGCTCTTTATTTTAGTTTACATAATACTAGTTTATTATATTTTGGAAAAAAAATCGAGTTTTCATATATTATTACTGTACAATTAACTGTAATGTTATATTTTTAGAACTATTTCAATAAGTTACTATTCATTACTTTTTAATATAGTTTATAAATGATTATAATATTATTGTTGTTAAAGTATTTTTAAAGGTGTAATAAATATGCATTAGGTGATTTTTTTTTTTTTTGACAATTATAATTTGTTATTCTTTGTTAATATTATAATGGGATAGGTTGAAAGATGGAACAAAATTTTAATGATAGAAAAACTGATAATGTCTTTTACCCAATGACAGGTCACGAAATTGGTTGTCAATTTTGTATTGTAATTATTTTAACTTCTCTTAGTTGTGCCTGTCTTAGTTGCTTGTTTTGTTAGTATATAAAACAAAAAGCTTTATAACCAAAATAAATCAGGAAATGTTTATTTTTTTTAGCTAAGCGTCCACATGTGTCAAAAAGACGTCGGAAATTGGCATGAAGAAAATGTATTAACATAAATCAAAGTATATATATATATTATGTTGTTTTTATTATTGTTTAATAATGTTATAGTTGAATTTTTAAATTTTTTTTTTTTTTAAATATATGTTAAATTAGTTTGTCGATAAATATATAAAGTTGTACTTAAACTCTATATTTTATATATAGGTCGCCATCTTGTGTGTGCACTACTATTGTTAACAGTTAAAATTGCATAAGTTTTGAAACTATAATGGACACTAAATATAGCTTAATTTGCATTGAAAAGAGAAATATATTCACTGTAGCTAAAAAAAATTAGTTTGTTTGTAAATATAAACCGTTCAAAGTTGTATTCAAACTATTATTATATGGATCGGATTTTGTTTAAAGATTTATTAATATGCACTATTATTGATAGCAGTTAAAAGTATTTAAGACTTTTAAAACGTATAATGATACTTATTATAGCTTATAATGAAACAAATAGAAAGGAATTCATTTCTGCAAATGGTCATACAGTTTTATAGATAAAAAGTTACCGATAACACTTTAGAAACAGTATTTATTTTTTTTAATTAATCGGCGCGAAGTGGGGGATTTAATCTAGAATTGAAAGAATTTTTTTTATTTATACGTCATGTATAACTGAGAATTTATATATGTAACATATATATTCACATAGCATTCAGATTTTAACAAATCAACTCTATAAACAATAGCAAACTCTGCATACAGTAGAGCCACCCAGTGCACGTCATAGTAATCAATGGATGCTAGAAAATTTGAGCATAAAATCTTTATCTAGTGTCTACTCATCTGATATCCCCCACTATTTTCTAGCTTGTGGCTTTGAGAGCACTCTACCTACATCTTAGGGTCTAATGCAAACCATCAGTAGACACCCTTTACTAGTTTAGTTAACTATAACGTTGTTGTGAGTTCAAAATGAAAACACAATAATGTTTTCATCCAAACTAATTTGCTTATAAACTTATTCAGATCTGAACCCAATTCAGTATTTATGAATTTTATTGTCTTTGTTTTTTTAATATTCACAATCACTATTACCTTATCAGCAGGATTGTTTTAAAACCACTGAAATATCACATGATCACCATTTCCTATGCTTACACAAGCTGTTAATACAGTAGCAATTTCTCCATACAGTAGTGCCACCCAGTGAAAGACTTAGTAATCAATGGGCATCTACAAGATTTGTGTATAAAATGCCCATAAAGTGTCTACACATCCAATATCCCAGACTGTTTTTTTAGCTTGTAATTTTCATGAATGAATAGCTGCAGATATGAAAGTATTGAACCTAGATTTAATGCATCATTCAAGCTGCCACTATTTACTTATTTATTTAATATCAACAAATTAAAAATCCTTCTCCTTTTTCTTTTTCAAAAACTTTATTTTCTTATATCAATACTGAACATATATATATATGATCACTAGATGGAGCTTTACCAATAGCTCCATCTAGTGATCATAAATGGCAAGATTAAAGCAAGTTACTAAATTTATAACTTGTTTTGATTATCATATATATATAATTCAAAACTCCAATGTTTCAACTGTTTTTATCTTCATACAGTCATTTTCAAGGATCTGCAACTACAATATGAAATACATATTTATAAATAAACCTCAATTACATAAATACCTTCATCTTACATTAACATAAACAGTAACAAAAATATTAAACATACATAATTATATTTTACTTAAATCTCTCTCCCACTGCTATTTTTTATTACTCTTTTTTTACATTATTTAATTACAAATCTGTCTTAAAATCATCCAAGAAACATTATACAAATTTAAAAACCAATCCTAATTTCAAATAACCTCCCCTTTTTAAAATCTTATCTAAAAACCCATCTCAAAACTATATTCCTAAACTATAGTATAACGATCCAAATGAAGTGGGAGATCGCATCACACCGCACCGCACTACCAAGGGCGCCATCTAGGCATTTGAGCCTAGAAAAATTTATAAAGTAGGCAGATACGCGCTGTTAGGATTCCACTTTATTTACATATTTAGATCGTTAGCCCATTGTCACTAGCTCAGTGGAGATGCAGAGATGATAAAATATATAACCTTAGATATAAATATAAAAAAAATAATAAAAGCCACTGCCAGAAATGAACACAGAAAAATATTTATTTACGCACATATAAAATCATTCTAAACTCGAGGAATAAGTTTAACATTTAGATTTTTATCTTAATTTTTAATTTTACATTTAAAATAGCTTGCTATAATGTTTAATATTTTATTTAGAGGGTCGGGTATGAATAGGCTACATAGACCTGCATTTGAAAAGACAATATTCTTCCCTTATTTAACCCTAGGCTAAAAGTTCAAAGTCAAACTGATGCCAATCATCCGATACATTTATGTATTCAATGTAGCATGAAAATACAATGGCACTAAATAGACTATACTGTCAGGAATGCACATCTGAACAGTATAGTGAGAAGACATTGTCCCACCACCAGGAATACTACTTCTGATGGCGAGTAGAACAATAAACATAAAACTCCATAGGAATGGATTGCGTCTTGCGTCTTACTATCCAATTCCATAGGCAATAGAGGGTGTGCGGCGTATATATGTAATCCTGTACGTGGCGGATCTCCTGCTACATTTACTACCTACACAAATATATCAAAACCATTGAGCCAATTCAACCACGAAACAAATAACCTAAGATTACCCTCCCTTAATATAACCTTACAAAACTATATAGCCGTTCACGCCCGACTTAAATTTATCATTTAGATATGTTCGCACAGATAACTTTTATACAATTTGTTTTAAAATGTTAAGTATAGATCGGCTGCACAGATTTCACGGTCAAAAACATCCAAATTAAACACAATCGATCAAAATACAAAATCATCGACAATGTCAATTGCAAAAAGGGAATACACAAAACCCATGGCACTCACCATAAGGTGCCTGCATTAACATTGTTGACCTATATATTCTAATCGACTGTGAAAATCTCAACATCATCAACCGCTAACGAATCTATGCAACGTCTATACCCAACTTTAAATTTTATGCATTTAAAATTTAAACAATAAATAATTTATACAATTAAAATGAATGGAAATGATTTTTTATCAATAACAAACATATAAAATTAAACATCAATTGATTTTAAACTTAAAGATCAGATAGAAATTCCATTTTAACATTTAAATTGCTTGCACGAAAGTTCTTAATTATTTAAAAATTTTTAAGTTCATTGTTAATAGCTTACGGAAGAAGAGTCCAGGTTCTTGTTTTTCCACGGAGTCCTTGTTTGAAACCCGGTCAGATGTTCCGGAGGTAGCATTAGCTGGTTCATTTCGGTATCACAATCAGTTCATTTTTTTTTAAAATAGAGAGAGAGTGTGTGATATGTGCGTCTCTATCACCACTCTCAAAACAAATAGCTGGAACTGCCCAATACTCAATATTTCTCCTTTTTATATTATCCACACGGATTCAAACAACAAAACGTCACCAATCCATCACTTTCGTTAGGGTCCGAGCCAAGGCTTGGTGCTTCCATTGGTCAAGCTAATTTCTCTTATCTAATTTCCATCTGACCCTTTAATTACATAAGAGCCTTGAGGACTAGCTTGTTTTTCAAATAATAAACAATCATTTCCATTTATAGATTACAGGAATTAATTAATACCTGTTTTTATTTTAACTTATATTAAATATTTTAATAATTAACTCTTGTATTTTTTTATCAAAAAAAAAAAAAAAATACGTTCAAATACTTTTTTTTATTTATATAAAAAAAAAATATTTTTAAAGTTTAGCATCTGTGCGAATATATATATTTAACAACATTTTAATTTTAGCGTTTAGTTTTTTTATAGATTTTTAATATATTTATTTTTATTTGCGAACTTTGTTTTTCTTTTAAATTAATGTAACGACATATTTATATATCGTTACAATAGCTTTAAATGAATATAGAACAAATATAAACATCTTTTTTTATACAAAAAAACTTTTAACAATTTACCTACACCTATTTAAACATTCATTTTAATTATAAATTATTTTAGATTCCTTATCTACTCCATTAATCCTATTTATTTAAAATAGGATTATTTATTTAACTGTAAAGCTATGAGCCTGAGATTAAACACAGTAATGTTCTAGTCCAAGATAATTTGCATGTACGTAAAGTTTGCCCCTATTTTATCTGCTTATGTAGCCATATAATGGTGATCATGTGACAAATTCAATTTTATCATTAATTTAGGTTCTGCAAAAATTGTTCTTCCTAAGCACATTTCGTATGCCATATTGTCTGTTCTAAAGTTATTTTCAAAAAAGAGTTCAAATTTATATTAGTGACAGTGTAACTTGTATGTATATAAGACTGATGTAAATAACATTATTTACTCAAAATAAGAGTCATAGATCACATGACCCTATTCTCTTAAGCTTGTGAGTTATAAACAATGAGGATTGCCAATTTCTCAACAAGATTTATAATAAATGGTTAGTCCATGAAAGCATTTAAAATATCTGTCAGGAACACCACCACCCCTCCAAACCCCTGACCATGGTTTCGTGCTTTGGCACTCCTCAGAGAGGTGCCAGGGCAGGTTCTAGTGTCTGAACCCAACTCTCTGAGGAGTCTAAAGCATGAAACCATGGTCAGGGGTTGGAGGAGGGGTTCCTGACAGATATTTTAAATGCTTTCACTGGCTAAGCATTTATTACAAAGCTTGTTGAGGAATTGGCAATCCTCATTGTTTATAATATTATTTACTGTTTATCATAAATAAACTTGGACTACATCATATTTGTTTTATAGAAAACTGTTAAAATTAACAGCCTTAATGGAGGGAAATTGTTTTTATTAAATGTTAGAGTACATTGTAAAAAAAAAAAAAAGATAAATGTGCAAAAAAAATTTATATGCAGCTTGCTTATAAAGAGTTGTTTTAACTGTTAAAGATTTAATTATATTGATAGAAAATCTCTCACATTTGAATGGCAATTATAATAATACTAATAAATATTATTTTATTTATTATTTTGTTCACAATAATAAACAATCAATATTATACTATATAAATGTGAAAGTTTGTTTGTTTGTGACTTTATAACTTAACAAATATTGCAATAATCTTGAAGAACCTTGTATGACTTCTTTGTTTTTTCTTTACAATTTTACTAGCATATAAATTTTTGCTGTAATTGCTAGAAAAATTGGTAATATGTGAAAAATCTAAGTCATAATCGTTTTCAAATTACTTCATAAAAACCCAACAGATGACAGCACTGATTCAAAGATCACTTTCTTTTTAAATGAAATGTATAGTTTTTGATAAAGTAAAATTTGGTTTCATAAATATATATTAAATTAATGAAATTGTGTTTGTAACCATGTATCTAATTTCTCATTTGAATAATGACAATTTAGATCAATCAGAATAATGAATTCAATAAACTTTAAGATTTCAATTTTAAAAATATATATTATCATATGTTAAAGTAAAATTTAAAACAGCACTGTAGAACAAGGAAAACACTACTAAATTTGATAAATTTCTATTATCAAATTGTTAAACTTTAGGATGTCAGTTTAAAAATATTTAATATATGAAAAAGTAAATTTTAAAGTGCTGAGGATATAGCAAAAAATAATAATAATTTAATAAAGTTTTACCATTTTTAATGTTTGTAATAACAATAATGGGAAATGAGGGACATTACCAAGGAAAATTTTTATTTGGTATTCAGTATATCAAAAATCAAAAATAAAATTTATATAATAAACCATTTAAACATCTACTACCCAGAAGATAACTTCCTCATATATATTTTGATATGAAGATTTTCATGGGTTGCCTATATATAAAAGATATATTTTGCAGGTTAAAAAATTTAAGTATTAATATACCAATGTTTCAACTTCATCACACATGTCATCTACTGGGTGATAAAAGGTAGAAAGACAGTTGTAGTGCCTCTACAACTGTCTTTTTACCTTTTATAACCCAGTAGATGACTTGTGTGATCAAGTCAAAATGTCAGTATATTAATATTTAAATTTTTTAACATGGATGAACCTGCAAAATATGTCTTATATATATATAAATTAGAAATATATTTTAAAAATCAATTGCATTATATTCTTTGATTTTTATTATTATTCTACCAATGCATAAAAAGCCATGGGTAAGTTTTGCTAATGTTAGTAAAATAAAACAATATAATGTAGTTGAAAATTGAAACCATGGTCAGGGGTTTGGGGAGGGGTTCCTGACAGAGATGTTTTAAGTGCTGGATCTGGCTAAGCATTTATCACAAAGCTTGTAGAGGAATTAGCAACGCTTATTGATTATAACATACAAGCTTAAGAGATAGGGTCATGTGATCTATGACTCTTATTTTGAATATTTAAAGAATATTTGCATGAAATAATAATGCATAAATTATCAACAACAGTCACAAATGACATACAACATTGTTTATAAAAATGAATTATAGTAGTTATATTTGCCCACTGCTGAATATTTTGCATATTACTATTTTATGTAAATATTATTTAAATACATTTTAATTATCAATTACATTACATTATTTCAATCTAATAACATGAGAAAAGCCTTGTATACAGCTAATAATAAATATATAAAACAATTACTTAATATTCTCTCTCTGCCTCTTTTAAAAGTTTTGATTCTTATTTCTAAACACCTAATAATATAACTAATCAAGACAGATTAATAATAAGATGGTTATTTACAAAATTAAAAAAAAATCAGAAAATGATATACTGATGGTCACACATACTTTGTTCACTTTCCATTACCATAGCTATTATTTGATGGGTGGGAAAACATAAATAGTACGGATAAGAATGTTGGTTCATTATATCCTGATGTATACAATTTTTACATTATGTCAGGTTATAATTTATTTTTATGCATGTTATCAACATATCATTCACAATACTATTATAGTACGTAACAAATTGATATAGTAAAAGACAAAGGCATATTATAAATAACAAATGGTTTTTCACCTATGTAAGAACTTATCATGTAACAAATATTTAGATCATTAATAAAATTATAACTAATTGTTTGACATCATAACATGTCTTTATTCCTAAATATCATATTTCAACTAAAAAGAATAACTAATACTAGATGACTTATCATCACTTAGAAAGTGTCTATTCACAACATTAGCCACAGATGACTACATAGCAGTATAGTAATGTAAACACTACAACTGGTATCTCATACCACTTCAAAAAAGGGAATTTATTTTATATAAATTTCATTTCAAATTATATTTTTTTAAATAATAAGCATTCTTTACAGTATATATTAAAATATTTGTTGCAAAAAAATATTATTAATATATAGTCATAATAATCACAAAAATGAAGAAATGAAATTATTTTTTTAACTGGTAAATGTTGGATTTCTTATAAACAGTTATTATAATAAAAAAAAATTTGCTTTTTATTAGTATAAGCATTATTACAGTAACTTTTATATTTGTTTTAAAAAGTAGTGAAACATTGTTGACCATTTGTGAAAGACAAAAAAAATTACAACTATTTAGACTACAAGTGGTAGGAGATACTGCTAAACATAAAAATGAGGTGTGAAATTTGTACTACATGAGTTAATTTCAAACTAACTTGACTTGTACAAAGTAGATCTATACTTAGGAAGGTAATATTAAATTAAGGCATTTGAAATTTTAAACTGGTTTCACATATTGGTTGTAGCTGTTGCAGGTTAATTAATAATTCAAATTTGCATATATTTGCATGATGGAGTGTTTTTCTTTTTTCTTAATAACCTAAAGTTGAGTGCACTTTTGGTAGCTTTTTTAAACAAAGTCCTGAAAAACTAGTCATTATGTATTTGATTTCAGTGCTTTCTAGAATTCTTTGTTTGTTTAAAGTTTTGATTGATTTATATAAAATTAAAACTTGTTATTATTAAAATGCTTTACCTAAGAGAATATTTTTCATCTTCCCCTGGACACTATTTGGATTATAGTTTGATATTCCATTTTAGTATTAAATCTTTTATATATCATACATCAGGAAAATATTCTTGATATATTGAAAAATCTCCTACATCTATTATATCTTCTGAATTGTCCAGAATTTTAAATGAAGAAGTGAGACATGCAATTAAATTTATAAAGAAAAAAAAGCTCCAGTTAATGATGGAATTATAATCAATATATTAAAAGAAGTAGATAACAAAATAAAAAAATTTGGCAAAGTTTTATACCAAATATATAAATGATAAAGATATACCAAATTATTGGAAGAATGCAATAGCAATATTAATATTAGTACTTTAAAAAGTTGATAAAGAAGATATTAAAAATTAGACCTATCAGCATTTCATCAGTTTTATATAAAAATTTTACCAAGATAATTACAACTCATCTACACAGAACACTGGATTTCAGCCAACTAAGAGAACAAGCTGGATTTAAAAGTAGTTTTAGTATAGTAGATCATATCCAAGAATTGAGATGCATTATAGAAAGGGCCAATGAATATGAGTTGCCATTATGCTTTGGATTTGTAGATTGTAAAAAGGCATCTGATTCTATAAGCATTTCTTCAGTGATTAAAGCATTGGATCATCAAGATACAGATCCAGGATGTTGTCATTTTCTGACAAATTTTTATAAAAATGCAAGAGCCACAATTAGATTACATAATGATATTAGAAAGGTTAGCATTGAGAAGGGTGTAAGACAGGGTGACTCCATACAGCAGTGCTGCAAGAAGTAGTTTGTTAATTAAAATGGGAAGTTAAAGGAGTAAAAGTAAATGAAGATTATTTAAGTCATTTAGATTTTGGAGATGTTGTAGTTGTTTTTGCCAATAATACTTTAGAGCTTCTGGAAATGTTGCAGGAGTTATCTGATGAAAGTAAAAAAAAGTAGGACTAAAAATAAATGATAAAAAGACTAAAGTAATGTTCAATGGATTTTCTCAAAAAATGAAGATAAAGTTTGATTATGATGAGTTAGAAGATAACTACAAATATCTTGGTCAGATTATTACTATGGATGGAAACATAATGGATAAAGTTAATCATTGAATTAAACTTTGTTGGAGATGCTTTTGTTAGAAGTAAGTTAATACTAAAAGAAAATATGCCTTTCTGTTTGAAAAGGAAGGTTTTTTTTTAAAAAAAAAAGTGTTTTACCAGTTTTTACTTATGAATCTGAGACATGGCCTTAATAGAAGAGCAATACAGAGACTTCAGACCACTCAAAGCAGTATAGAGATATGCATGTTAGGAGTAACAAAATGAGATTGAAAACACAATATATGTGTAAGAGAACAAACAGATGTTACTGACATTGTTGATATAATTCAAAAACTGAAGTGGAGTTAATTTGGACATATTGCTAGAAGAGATGATAATAAATGGACAATTGAAATCTTCAACTGGATTCCAAGAGATTGTAGAAGACCAAGAAAGAGACCACATGTGAGATGGATGTATGAAATAAGAAAGTGTGTAGCAATGATGTGAAGAAGAGAGACTAAAGAGCAGAGAAGATGGATTGAACTTGGAGAGACCTTCCTGTAGTGGATTGACAATGGTTGACAATGATGATGATGATGATAAATTTTCAGACAAAAACATCCTTATCAATAATGCTTCAGCAATGCAAATATAGGAAAAAGAATAATAAAGTGAAATACACATACAAAAAAACAATATTTTTATTGGACAATTATTGCATTGCCAATAAAAAAATAAATTAGCAAAATATTTTTAATTGAACATTATTTCTACAATCTTAAATTATTGTTTAATCATCTTAAAGAAATCAAATCCTTTTCTTAAAATTTGGTGTTTGTGATAGTCTAGCTGATAGTATTTTTATTTCTGTCATTATTACAGTTATTTTTATTTGTCTTTTTAAAAACAAAACGTATGCAAATAAAACAAAATTATAATCATGAATAATTTTATTTTTAAGTAAATACTATGCAATAATTTTGCAAAAATAGTCACAATATTTAAAGTGAGCTTACAAATAATCTTACAAGTGTTGTTGAAACCTGAGTGCATAGACCCTACCAATCATTGCCATTGTTTATTCTTTATATTAGTTTTTCTGTATATTACTACTAATAAACATCACATGACCACCACCTCTTATGCTTGTGTATAACTGTTGTTATAACGGGCAAAACTCACTATATGTATTGCCACACACAAGCCTTCTGGCATCCATTGATTACTCTAGCTTGCTGTGTGTGGCAATATGTATAGTGAATTTTGCCTGTTTTATATTACTACTAACCTCATATGTTTTTACATTAACAGGAAGGAAACGTATTATTATATATCCAGGAAATGGAATACTTAAACTTTGCATAAATTTGCATAACATTAGACAATAAGTCACTTCACAAAGAGCTATGATTATGAGAGCCATGACTCTCGAAAGTGCTCAACCTATGGTTTAATAGATATTAAATATTAGCTTTGTGTTTATGCGTTTATAGTGCTAGTATTGAATTACAGAATATTAACCAAACATGCAAAGTTTAACATTAACTTCGCATTACAAAGTACACTATTGTAAAAAATTAATTATGATTGTAAAAAATTATGGAAAATATATTTAATTATGTTCAAAGTCTATTATGAAAGCATAAAACATTTTGCAGGTGATTTGGACTTAGACAGTTAGAAATGCCTGGTCAACAATGGCAAAGTTTGACAAGTAGTAGTTTAAAGCATCATATAAGGTAAAGAGGATGGACAGTCAGCTCTTTACATCACCATTAATGGCAAGCAAAGTTCTATTTTTTTTTTGCAAAAACACAGTCAAATGCAGATTGTTTTGAAATTATTTTTTTAAATATAGATTAAACTATGGATTTACTATAAAATGAATGTGAAATGAAAAATATACAACCAAAATGACCAAAATATATAAATAACATTTCTTTTTTGTAATCAATATATATATACAAGTTTTTGGCTTTTATCAGTTCATCTTTTACTTTAGCTTAATCTTATCACAATCATTTATCAGTCCCAAAATCAGATTAACATCTTATACTATGGATACATTAGAAAATTTCACTGCAAATTTTCAAGCATATTATTACAGATTCTTAAACTTAACTTCATCTATGTTTTTAAATATCTATAAACTTTGGTCCTTATCAGCAAATAAAAAAAAACTCACAAAATAGTATGATAGATAACTATAGGAAAGTAAAAAAAGGTGGAAAATATAACGAGCACCATTTTCATACAAAAGATTTTGCTTGTATAAAACAAGGAGTGATTTTATTTTATATACAGTACTTAAACTTAAAACAGTATAATAAATAATTACAATCATGAATTTAAAAATACATTTTTGAAGAATTAATCTGAAATTTTTTAATAATATATATATATATATATATATATATATATATATATATATATTGCAACCTTATATTTAGATCACAGAGTTAAAACCAATAGTACATTTTTTTAAATTTTTAACTCAAATAAAGATAACTCTTTGATAAATAAACTTTAGTATTTTTAAACTATAAAAAATCTTTACTATGCCCTCTAAGTTATATTAATAAAATACCTATGTTAAAATATATTTGAATAATAGTTACTAAAATATCAATTAACTGATGCGATAACTGTTTCTAGTAATATGTTATGTTTGTATAATGCTACTTTAAAGTGACTTATAGTCAAGCATTGGTGGCCAAGTGGTCAGCAGAGCAGAATCTTACAAGCAGTTGTCCTGGTTTCGCTTCCCGGCCGATACTTTGACACATGAAAAAAAAAGTGGTTTATAGTTTCAGTTCATTTCAGTAAGTAAATTTAATGTTGCTATCTTTTAAAATATTAGTTATTAATCTGTGATAAATATCATAGTCCCTTTAATCATTTCCTAGTATACATGTATGAATGTATATGTGTGTGTGGAAAGAGAGATATATTTAAAATAGTTTATTTTAAATGTTAAAAATTATCTTTAAAAAAGTTGATTATCTTTAAAAGAGTAATATATTTCATGAATGAGTATTTTAACATTGAATAGCTTAATTATAATTCTTGGGAGGCTCTTAAATGAAGTGGGAGGGGTGTTGCTTTGTATAAAGCAATTAATTTTTTATTTAACCAAGTAATATTGTGAAATAGTGAAACGTCCTCTGAGATTTTTAAAAGTAAAATTTGCATTTTTCACCCTCTGGTAAAAATTTTGTGAAGCTTTTTTTTACATTTTTAAAATTCATGCATATTTTCTAATATTTTAATTTCAAAAAAATTCAAAAGTTGTTGGAAAACCAAATAATCAGTATTTCAAAGTAACTGAAACCATGCAATGATAAGTAATCATTGTATGTTTGGCAATCGCAAACTTTGAGAGCATACTTTGAGGAAAGATTACAATGGTTGAGAAAATATAATGATGGTCTAAAAACTTGATTTTTTGGAAAGTTTATGATTATATTGTATTATAATCATGTAATAATTATTAAAAATCATAAATAAATATTATTACATATTTATTTATTACAGAAATGTTTGTTTTAAATATAAAAGAATATATTCTCCGAGTAATATTACTATAGGGACTATGGCATGGGGAACACAGCTATCTAGAAATGAGGTCACTCAGCAGATTCTTTTAATATTTAGCAAATCATAAAAATTACAAAATGTTTTTAAATTTTTAAAGGATAAATTGATATATTTAGTAATTATCAAAAATAATTTGTTCAGATTTTTAAAACAAACATCAAACAAAGAAGATTTCATTCATTTTCAAATTAAATTGGTTCCATCTGAAATTTGATGACATAACAGCATTTTGTTTTGATTAAAATCTATTTTTAAAATAATTCTGAAAATCTAATATGATTTTTTAAATTTTATTTAATTCCTAAACAAAAATATCTATTGAATGACATCAAATTTATTATATTCTGATAAATAATAATGGTTTAATATCAAAATGAAAGTTGAAAGCTTAAATCTAGCGAGAACAAAGAAATCTGTCAGTATATAGGATGGTTAATAATCAAAGATGTTTGTTTTAAAATAAGTAAATATTTTTTTTATTTAACAATTAAAACAAAATTAATAATTTTCACTGTTAGATATTTTGAGGTTAAATCTTATCTTAGATATCTTAATTAATAAAAGATCAAGCTCAAATCTAATTTTACATGATCTGATTAATCAAAAAGTTAAAGTTGCACTAATTTTTAAAAAACATTACTCCAATACTAATTGTGATTTATTAAGTAAATTCATATGGCAAATCTTGTGGTAAAAAAGATAAGCACACATACATTTTAAAAAAACTGAAAAATAAATTACTTATTAATTTTTCATCATAATTGTTCAATTTACTTTTAACAATTTTATCATTCTATTAATTAAATAATGTCTTTATAGATGCTTTTAAAATCATTTAAGTAAATCTACTTTAGCCTGTACATGCTTTTCTCTTCATGAACATTAACTTTCATTGGAAAAAAACAACTACCTTTATTTGTTATTGAAGAATTTCTAAAGCTTAATGTAAATTTGTAAATGTTGCAATAAACTAGTAAGTTGAAGAAGTGTAACATGCTTTTATTCTTTTATGAATTTTTTATAGCTAGCTCTAATATTAATTTCAAAAAGCCAATTCATTAATACTTCATTCTCAACATTTTTAAAGTCATACAAGACAATTACAAACATTAATGTTATTGTTTTTTTACTAAATGACTTACTTTGAAAGAAATAATTTACATGTGGATAATTTAATGACTGATATACAATTATTATTATATAAGAAACTGTTTTAAAAATTATTATATCTTCAATTAGTGAAATAAACATGATAATGAAATATTTTAAAACTATCACGAAGTCAAAGAATGAAACAGAATATAATCATTTTAAAATTTATCATCTAATTAAAATAAAGGAAAATGTTATCCATATTGATTTTTATACCTTGAAAAAGACATTAT
This sequence comes from Epiperipatus broadwayi, assembly GCA_028023455.1. Taxonomy (NCBI): domain Eukaryota; kingdom Metazoa; phylum Onychophora; class Udeonychophora; order Euonychophora; family Peripatidae; genus Epiperipatus; species Epiperipatus broadwayi. Next base: position 569,321 of record JAQFVV010012804.1, read on the forward strand.
ATATATATATGTGTGTGTGTGTATTTTATCCAATTCAAATAAGATATCTCAGAATTTCAATAATTCATTTATTCATTTATTTAAATATGCTGTATCATTTTATAGAAAGAAATCTTGTGAATTTAATTTGTATTTTAATCCTGACAAATTATTATCTTCAACTTTTATAATTGAGGCATTTATTCATTTGTTATAATTTTCATTGAAAGATCTACTTGCATTATTTGTTCTATTTTCTCATCTCCATTTTAGAAATTATAATTAGACAATGTTTCAGAAATCTCCTACTCTGAAATGTTTATTCATTTATTTGTCTCTTTCGTATTTAATAAAAGTCATGCTATTTATTTTTCTGTATGAAAAAATGGAAGGACTTATAAATTAAGAGGATTATTTTCATTTTATGTAATGGAAAGAATTGTCAAACTCTCAAATTATTTAAACAGGGTAAAATAAATGTTGTGTGTATTTATTGATTTATGAAATTGATATGTATATTATTACTGTGTTAGCATAATTACTAGTTATGCATTTCTAATTTGTTATTATTATGCTGTGTATTAGGTAAAGTATATTTATAATAATATAGGTGTTACAATGGTATTTGGTAAGTGTAAATTTCCAGGCAAAAAGATTTTTCAATTACAAATTATTAAGAGTTTTCCTAATTTATATCCTGATAATAATTAAAGTATATTAATGTCCACAGGATAAAATGTTTAATACGTGGTGTGAGTTGAAATAGCTTTTAAAATTCTTAGTGTGTGAAATTGCTTTACAATTATTTTATATTGGTCTACATATATCTTTAGACCAAGTATGTACGCTTTTGTCCATATGAGTATGAATGTGGGTTACTTTTCCATATATTATTAATAATTCGTGCACTGTTCATTTATTAATTGATATGCTGCCACTGGCAGGTATCAATTTTGGCATATATGTGGATGGTTTTCGTTATTATTATATTTATTAAGCCCCTCCATGAGAGAGAGAATGTGGCTTATTTGCTTTGGCAGTTTCAGGTCCTGTAGTCAGCTATCCATTTATTTACTACTGTCCCTTTTGTTTTTAGCTTTATGTCTTAGTGTGTATTTATTATGTGAGAACATTTAAGACATGCACAGTTATGCAATTGTTTTGCTTCAGCTGTACTACAAGTTGTTTTTTAGAGATTTTCGTTCATTGTTAGTATTAAGCTCTTTTATAAGTCCGCACTTATTTGCTTTAATAAATTTAAATCTATATAATTAAAGGAGATTTGAACCCAGACTTTCAAGCCCCCTTCAGTTATTCACTCTAGCTTAAGTATATATACTATACTTGTATTTAATATTGAAAGTATATAATTATTTTTGTGTAGTATCTAACTATATTGGCAATATCCTAGAAATTATATTTATGCACTGATTTGTAAATGTTGCTAATATTGTAATTTAAATTTCTCATCTTTCGTAGCCTGTTTATAGGAATATACTTGATATTCCGTGTACTTAATTGCTGGTTGGAAAACTTTTAAATAAAGCTGAGAACTTGAATGTAATGTAAAGTTCATTATTGTAATTTTACAGGAATTGACTCAGATGGGATATTTTATTTTGAATTAGATAAATGCTTATATCAGCAGTAATTTATACCATTAAGGATGCTGCTTGCTGTATAAATTTATTTTAGGATATTAGAGTATAGTTATATTGTAAGTAAATAAACATCACATGATCACCATTTCTTATGCTTGCTCTTAACTGTTATTAAAACAGATAAAACTCTCTATACGTATTGCCATTCAGTGCAAGCCAGAGAAATCAATGGATGCCAGAAGGCTTGTGCATAAAATCCTCATCTAGTGCCTACATATCCAATATCTCCAGACTAGTTTCTGGCTTGTGACCATCATCAGTTAGGAGCCTTGGATCTGAGAGCATTAGGTTCTAAGATCTAGGTGCAGTGCTCTCAGACCCAAGGCTCCTCACTGACAGCCAGAAACTAGTCTGGAGGTATTGAATGAGTGGGCACTATATAGGGATTTTATGCACCAGCTTTCTGGTATACATTGATCACTCTGGCTTGCACTGAGTGGCACTACTGTATGGAGAGTTTCGCCTATTTTATATTGTAAGTACATATTTTTATTCATTAAATAGTTTAAGTTTTGTTGTCATCGTCAGATCCATTTATCCAGAAAATCTAATTAATAAAATTATATTAAACATTAGTATACATGAGAGTACATTTCAAAAGTCACATTAAAATTGCTTATTCACTTTATATATCATCCATTTAATACCTACAGTATGTTAAAATAAATATTATTTTGTCTTTATTACAGGTGTACCCAATAATGTAGGAGGGTGGCATACCTATCTACCTGCTGCATTATTTCTATTTTGCTTTGCTTGGTATAAGCTTTTACATTGAGATATAATAAAAATTATCTATAGAGTGTATATTTGGAATACAGGCATTCTTCATATACCTGGAGCCTAATTGTAAATATAGGGGATTTGAACTCAGAATTTCAAGCACCTTTCAACTATTCACATTATTTCATATCACTGATATACATGACCACACCAATAATTACCAATATACATATTTTGTGCTTAACCAGCACTCATCAGTTGGTCCAGATTATCATCTCACACACATATATAATCAGTGCTCGGTTTATAATAAGATAGCAAATCTTTATACTTTTAATGGACATCCTTCAATCTACTTCAGCCTCTAACTCTTCATCTGTCCATACCATTCATACCATTGAAAAGTGGGATGGATATGGTCCTATACATGACAGGTCAGAATGACTTGAGGTCAACATGGGCATGACAACAATATTGGCATCATCATGGGATTTGGGCTTTCCGTCATCAGATTTTCAATGGTATGGATGGCTGATGGAGGTTGAAGTGGATTGAAGTCTGTCCATTAAAAGTATGAAGATTTGTTATCTTAATATGAACTGAGCACTGATTATATATATATATATATATATATATATATATATATGTGTGTGTGTGTGTGTGATGACAATGTGGACCAACTGATGAGTGCTGGTTCAGCACAAAATACATATATTGGTGATTATTGATCTTTTCTACATGAGTGTGATCGTGGGTATCAGTGATATGAAATAGTGTGGATAGTTGAAAAGTGCTTGAAAGTCTGAGTTCAAATCCCCTATATGAACTATACATTGTATGAAGATGATTTTCCTTGAGAAGAACTTTATGTCAATTTAAAATGATTTAAAGGAGTTGGAAGATTGATAATTGGATATCTACTCCATATATTGCAAATGCTCAAGTGAATTTTTTAAGGATACATATAAATATGTGTAAAATGTTGCATTTTGTGTTACAAATAATGTGATTAAGTTAGTGAATAATTATAAAAATAGCATTACCTGTCAAGTAGAAAAGTAATGTTGTGGATCATTTTTTGTGGATGTATCTTATCATATATAGGTGAATTGAGGTGTAGTATTAAAAAAGATTAAAAGAGCATGTTTACAAGTGCATGAAAAGTAAAAATGATAATGATTTAATGACTGCTTCAGTTTTCTTTGATCATGAAAGGAAATGTAAATATAAATTTAAGTTTGATATTGAAAGTGTTGAGATTCTTCGTGAAGAGAAAAATCATAATAAAAGAAAAATTAATGAGGCAATTTGAATAACTAGAAATGAATATAATTAATAGACAAACTGCTAAAGGTAAAATTTGGGATGTATGGGATTTGAGTTGATAACATATGCTTCTGTTACATTTTTTGAATTTAATGGCAGTTGAAGATGGTTAAGGAATTAACTAAAAGTATTTCTGCAGATTATTTATATTAGTTATTAAAAAAAATTTGCCTTCCACTTATTAGTAATTCTAATACAAGCTGAAGTGTAAAAAAACCTGAATAAAAATTAGGTAAGTAAATCATATTTTCTAATTATAGTAGTTTATTTACTAAGGCAATAAAACTAAAGCATGTGCAGTTGAAAATGTGAAGGTAGGGACCTCTACAGGTCTTAACCACAACCTTACACATAAGCTTGTGGTTAAGACCTGTAGAGGTCCCCTACCTTCACATTTTCAACTGCAAATGCTTTAGTGCCTTAGTAAATATTACTTACGTAATCAATGGCATTAAATAAATTTATAATTATAATAGTTTTAATTTATTACTGTATATTATTTAAGTTTCTTTAATTACATAATGAAGAAATCTTTCAGAGTATTATTTGATATGAATTATTATCATTTTATCTTATGAGATAAATAGATATCCTATGACATCAATAGTTTTTGAAATGGCCACTATTAAAAAAATTACTGAGCATTTTCGGAAAAAAAAATCTTTTTTTTTTTTTTTTAAATATTATTATAATGCATTGCTGATCATTGAATTGAAGTAAAAGATACAAATTGATGACATTTATTATGGAGAATAATTATATAAAGTCTCCTTGTATGTGGGAAGAGATAAACTATATATATATATATATATATATATATATATATATATATATATATATATATATATATATATATATATATAATATTAAATACAAATATATTATATATACTTTTAAGCTAGATTTAATTATAGGAGATTGAACTCAGACTTACAAGATTCCTATTGTCATCTACTCCATCTTATACATATGACCACATGCATGTGAAAAAGATAAATGATCTCCAATAAACTAATTTTGTGCTGAACCAGCACCCATCAGTTGGTTCAGATCAACATTTTCCTCACATATAAATATAAATAGTGGTCAGTTTATATTAAGATACCAAATCTTCAACCTTTAATGGAAAGGTTTCAATATTCTCCACTCTCCAACTTATCAGCCATTCATATCATTGAAAATGGGTTTAAGATCCTGCATATGAACAGTTGACAACAAAATTGGCAAACAAAGGTTTTAACATGCCATCGTCACATTTTTCAATGATGTGGACAACTGAAGAGTTGGTGAGTGGAGAAGATCGAAGCCTGCTGGCATTAAAGTTTGAAGATTTACTATCTTAACTGATTATATATATATATATATATATATATATAATCAGTTAATATATATATCTATATATATATATATATATATATATATATATGGCTGCAGAAAGGAGTTTTGCTATTAACTGAAATGAGACCCTTTGATTCCTTTTGGAGGCCTTAAAGGAACCGAGCAGGGCAAATTCCTAATGTCCACTCCATACGTTCTTGTCATTGCAGCTGTTATTACTATGTGATTATTCATATAGTATATGAACATGGATGGGCTGCTCACCAACACGCATTAGCCAACATGGTGAGTTTATTGGCTTTTTATCTCTGAGTTTAAGATCAAGAAACACCATGGTCTTTCTTCTCAGTGCCTGATAAGGCAGAATGAATGTTTGTGTAAATGATAAATATTTTCCCAATACATATATACAATTATGACAGACAAAAATAAAGCATGGCCCTTATACCCAGGAGGCTGTAAAGTCATCAACCAAGGCAGCGATTGGTGGCCGAAGGTGGAGGGTGCTAAAAATCCCCTGATTGCAGACCCAGGCTGCCATTTGATGATGACTTTTTATTTAGGTACTTACAACTGCAGATCACTTTCAAGTGAAGGAAGATTGCAAGAATTAGAAGAAGAACTCTCTTATATTAAATGGGACATTATTGGACTTTGTGAAGTTAGAAGAAAAGGTAAAGAGACAATTGATTTAAAAAGTGGACATATACTCTATTATAAAGGCACAAATATTGGAAATACAAGTGGAGTAGGATTCATTATAAATAAAAAGTGGAAGAACAATATTGTGGAGATTGATGGTGTATCGGACAGAGTGGCAAGATTAGTTATACAACTTAATAGCAGATACCAAATGCAGATAATTGAGGTTTATGCCCCAACAAGTTCTCATAGTGATGAAGTAGTAGAAGATTTTTATATGGATGTACAAAAGGCTTTTGATCAGAGTAAACACCATTTTAAAATTGTTATGGGAGACTTTAATGCTAGAATTGGTAAAAAATGAAAGATGAGAGTGCTGTGGGTAATTTTGGTTATGGTAATAGAAATGAGAGAGGACATAGACTTGTGGAGTTTGCAGAAAAAGAAAAACTTTATATTATGAATTCTTTTTTTGAGAAAAATGTTAAAAGGAAATGGACATGGAAGCATCCAAATGAAGGTACAGCAGAATTGGATTATATTTTGACTAACAGGAAATACATATTTCAAGATTGTAATGTTCTTAATAAATTTAACACAGGAAGTAATCATCGATTAGTAAGGTGTAAGATACGTGTTAATGTAAAACTAGAGAGACAAAAATTATTAAGAAAAACAATATTTACAGTTGATATTCCTAATCTTCAGAAACATTCTAATGAATTTAAATTAGAACTTACAAATCGGTTTCAAGTTATTAGTAGATTTTGAACATGATTCAGATTTGAATGAAATTAATATGAAAATAACTGATACACTTTTGAAAACTGCAACAAAGATAGCTGGTAGAAAGAAACAGCAATTGACCAATAAAATTTCTACTGAGACTAGAGAATTTATGAAAAAAGAAGGAATATGAAGATATACAAAAATGATGCATTAAAAAGAATTGAATATCTCGAATTTTGTAAAATGGTGCGGAAAAGAGTTGAAAATGATATAAGGAAGTATAACTGTGAACTAGCAAGGAAAGCTGTAGAAGAAAATAAAAGTCTTAAGAATGTAAAACAACATTTTGGTATTGGTAGGAAATTTATATCTGCAATAAAAAAAAAAGATGGAATTATTACTAAAAGGAGAGATGACATCATGAAATTGGTAGAAGATTTTTATCAAGAATTATATAGTAATAAAGAACAAGTACCTCCTATATCTATTACATCTTCCAAATTGCCCAGAATTTTAAATGAAGAAGTGAGACATGCAATTAAATGTATGAAGAAAGGAAAGGCTCCAGGTAATGATGAAATTATAATTGATATATTAAAAGAAGCAGGTGAAGAAATAGAAAAAAATTTAGCAAAGTTATATACCAAATGTCTAAATGATAAAGACGTACCGGATGATTGGAAGAATGCAGTAATAATATTAATATTTAAAAAAGGTGATAAAGAAGATATTAGAAATTACAGACCTATCAGCCTTTTATCAGTTTTATATAAAATTTTTACCAAGATAATTACTACTTGTCTACAGAGAACATTGGATTTCCACCAACCAAGAGAACAAGCTGGATTTAAAAGTGGTTTTAGTACAGTAGATCATATCCAGGTATTGAGAGAAGTTATAGAAAGGACAAATGAATATGAGTTGCCATTATGCTTAGGATTTGTAGATTATGAAAAGGCATTTTATTCTATAAACATTTCTTCAGTGATTAAAGCATTAGATCATCAAGGTATAGATCCAGGATATTGTCATATTTTAAAGAATATTTATAAAAATGCAACAGCAACAATTAGATTACATAATGACACTGGGAAAGTCAACATTGAGAAAGATGTAAGACAAGGTGACTCCATATCTCCAAAACTTTTTACAGCAGTGCTGCATGAAGTATTTTGTGGATTAAAATGGGAAACTAAAGGAGTGAAAGTAAATGGTGATTATTTAAGTCATTTAGATTTCGCAGATGATGTAGTTGTTTTTGCAAATAATGCTTCAGATCTGCAGGAAATGTTGCAGAAATTATCAGATGAAAGTAGGAAAGTAGGACTAAAGATAAATGTTAAAAAGACTAAAGTAATGTTTAATCGATTTGCTCAAAATATGAAAATAAAGATTGATTATGATGAATTAGAAGAAGTTAACAGTTACAAATACCTTGGTCAGATTATTAATACAGATGGAAACATAATGGAGAAAATTAATCATAGAATTAAACTTGGTTGGAGTGCTTTTGGTAGAAATAACTGTGTGTGTGTAGGAGAGATGTTGATCTGGACAAACTGATGAGTGTTGGTTCAGCACAAAATACATATAGTGGAGAGATTTATCTTTTTCATGTGTATGTAGTCATGGGTATCAGTTGTATAAGATGAAATGGATGACAAGAGGGAGTTTGAAACTTTATGTTCAAACCCCTACATATATATAATTAAATATAATAATTGGTAAATGGGTTAACTTAAATTTATAGCCAAAGTGTATTGATCTGCAGCAAACAATCACAACCAGTTCTGCAGGCTGAATGAAAACAATTAGCTATGAATTTAACTTCATATATAATGGTGATTCCATTTACTAATTAATTTACATCTATATATTAAGGATGAAGGCTTCATGTATTGAATGGAATGACTGCTTCTGTAGAAGAATTCATCAAAAAGTTCAAAAGTTTTAATTAAAATTAAATTTTAAAAATTCACTAAATTATGTATATATTCACATCCTCATAAAATCGATCTAACAAGTTGCACATTGCTAAACATTAAAAAAAAGAATAAATCATTCAGACTCATTATTTTTTGTATGGAATTTCTGTTAACTTTCAATTTTTTTACCAACAGTTGAACTGTTTTTATACAAGGCAAATAATGACTTTGACCATCACATTATTTATTAATTATAAGAAATTCAAACAATGTTAAAATGTAATTAATAGTTAAAACTTAAGAATGTTAAAAACATTTAAAAAATAAAAATATTGATAAGGGAGTTCCAGATTTTTCTACATGTAAACAATATGTATAAATTAGTTATTATGTAAAAATTATTGCAGCAAGTAAAATAAAAACATTAGAAAAGAAGATTATGTAGTGTGCTTCTGTTCCTAAAAAAAGTCACACATTGTCACTGCTCTCCCTCTATCTCTCTCTCTATATATATATATATATACATAATTGTAAGTAACGTATATGTTTAATTAGTAATTACAATTTTGATAATTTGTCATTTATTTTTAGTTTATTATAATGAATAGAAAAAGCTTTCTCTATTTTGGGTGATTAACATATTAACCATATTAAATGGAAGGTAATTAACATGTGATTTATTCATGCATTTAATTCATTATCTCTTTTGAGACCAAAAAGAAAATATAAATTAATTCAAAAATGAAATATATTTGTGAAAGATCAGACAAGTGTGACTGACATTACTGAAAGAATTAAGAGACTGAAGTGAAATTGGGCTGGACATACTGCATGAAAAAATGATAATAGATATATAGCTGAAATCATAAATAGGATTCCAAAAGATGAGATCACATGTGAGATGGATGGATGAAATGAAGAAGTGTGCTGGAGTGATGTGGAGAAGAAAGGCTAGAAATGGCAGAAGACAGATTGAACTTGGTAAGACCTTTATGACGTAATAGATTGATAATGGTTGAATGTGATGATGATGATATAATCAAATTTAAAAAGGAAAATAAGATTTACTTTTTTAATTTTTAGTTGGTATCCTTGTAATTCATTTGTAGCAGAATTACTGATGCATCACAGATGAAATTTTCATTTATATATTGTGCCATTACAATTTGGTCACTAGCCAAATTTATAGTAATGTGCATGTAGAAAAGGTAAAACAAAATCATCATCACAAGTTTATATAACCATAAAAGAAGCTGTAGGGCATCCAAGTTCAAACCCTACAAGGTCCAGTTCTAAAAGCTTTAAACAGAGAAAGAATGGGTCAACAATTATATGCTTTACTTGTTTGTGTGTTGATAGAAAGGTAATACACACATTTAAACTATTTAATATTTAAATTTTCTGTTAAAAAGCAAAGTTATAATGCATACATATAGGCAATGTATGTGTAAATTATTTATTTGTTTTATATTTCAAATATTCAACATTGTAACTTTCTTTAAAACTAAGCTATGCTTGATCAATTCTAACATTTTATTCTATACTTCTATTTTGCTTTTCTTTAATTATAATTGGGATTTAAAAGTTACAGACTTAATTAAATAATTGGGTTATAATTACTAAGCTAGCAATCATATTATTTAAGGATAGTTTATGAATGATTTGAAAGAATGAAGGATGTGTACATTACATACAAAATTTTACATTTCCTAAATATTGAAAGAAAAGGAAGTATTAAATCTGTTAAATTATTTTTTTGTACAATTGTTTGTTAAAAGAGGAAATCTGTTTAATCAGATATCAATCTTTGTAGCAATTTTTTTTTGTAAATGATTGTTTCACTTTGGAATCTTATAATGAGTCAGAACTCTAATTTTTGAAATTGTCTTATCAAGATCTAAAGAAGGAAGCTCAAAGATTTGAAGTGTTACCTGGATGTTGAAGTGTTACCTGGATGTTAAAAAGAAAAAAAAAAAACAAAAGAAAGGAAATAAGAATTGAGTCTATTTTTTTTTAAAACAAAAGTGTCTGGAAAAAGGATTAAACTTTTCAGTTGAAAAATAATATAGTTGAAAATAAATTAGAGATCTAATTAAAACAAATTTGTCCAAAAATAGTAAGTGATGCTATCTCTGATTGGTTAAGTTAGTTAAAAATTGGATATAAAAAGCTGTCTTGAATTATTATATTATTATTGTGATTGATTCAGATTATTAAACTATCAAATTTGAATGTTGAAAATATAAGAAATGGCAGGCTAGAAAAATTATATGTATATTCCATTTGCTGACCATCTGGAGGAAGCTGCACATCACATAGGAAAGAAAAGATGTGTCTAAAATAATATTCTACACCTTTCAACTGACCAGATAAATAAGATGTTTTTAATAGAAGGAAGAAAGCATTCACCTGCATTCAAAGAAGATGAATTAATCTACTGATAAATATTAATCATCAAGTCCAATTAATTGTTACAACAACTGATTTTAAACTCAAGAAAATTTACAAATGGGAAAACAACTGCTGTATTTCATCCACATGCTTGACAGGAAAAGAAGAAAAATTAATATAATGATTTCCCAATTATCCACTAAAGCAAATAACCTCAATAGAGTCATCATCATCAAATAGTTATACACCTCAAGAAAGAGATTGTTCCCAGTAAAACGGAAATGGTAGCTACAGAAATATAAACATTATACAAGACAAGTTTGAACCCTTGGAAATTCGCCACAAACAAAAGATCGGTAATATGACTTTTTATATCTATTTTCTTTATGATATCAGTCTTAATAAACATTTTAGCAATAAAGTGGTATATTTTATTTAAAGAACTTTTAAAGACTATTCAGATCGATTAAAAACAAGAATGTCTTACTAATAATAACTTTGAGCTTCATAAATGATCTTGAATGTATGAAAATGATTTGTTTATTAATTTTACAATATTAATGTGTAAAACAATTTTTTTTTATGGTATTATGATTTTAGTTTTAACTAATATATTATTATTTTGGTTTTAAATAATATTTTGTTATCATGGGATAAAACACACACATACATAATGATATTTTATATGTGTATAATTGTGAGTGAATGTGAAATAATGAGTAGTATTAGAATATTAGATTATTTTGTTTCAAGTTAAGTATAGCGTTTCAGAGGTAGAAGAGAGGGGGGAGATAATGATTTAAAACTATTTTCTAAAACTTGCTCTTTCAATTTTACTAACATTTTTTTTTTTACATTCTATTTACATGTTGGATTTTAAAGTATGTGTGCCAATGAGCAGATAATATTTTTTTTTAATACTTTTCTCATGGAGTGAAAATCATGGTCAATGTGACGTCCAACTTAATACAAAATACATTTGAAGGGAAAGGGGGAAGAACTTAAAATTAATCTGAGGATTGTTATATAATCAATTATTATTATTATTCATGTCAATTTTCATATTTATCTAGAAATTTTTATGTATATGTTAGAACTGTAGTAATAAATATTAGTTTGTTTTATTAAACGAGGCGTATATATTTCATTAAGTGTAGTCTTTATTAAGTGTGATTATTCATCATCATCAATGGTTGAATATTAGTTATTTAAGATATAAGTAAATATGCTAAAATTAAGCAATAATTATGAATTTCTTTATAAAATTTAGTTTTATGTTTAGGCTTAGTCCTAGAGCTGTAGTTGAAACCCTTGTCATTATCGTTATTATTATCATCATCATCATCGTCATCAATGTTTTAATTAATGAGCTGTTTAACTGTTTAAAGGCCATAAATAAATATTGATTTTATAATATTTAGCGATTTCTTAGTATTATTATCACCACATCCCATCATCTATTTCATGCAAGGATGAGTGAATTGCCATCCTAAATTAGTTATATATAATCTGAGCTAGTAAACTTACAAAACTATTGAAACACATTTGTTATGCTAAGATCTGAGAAATGATTTATGTCTAATATACTCCACTTTGGTTCAAAGATGTTTTACTTTTATCTAACTATTAGTGCTTATAGTGATATGGCTCAAAAAGCAAAATCTCTCATTTTTATTAGAAATAAAGTACCAAAAAGGGATTCAAACCCGGTACATGTGAAAGGTTATCAGATATAACCGTGTCTAGATTCAGATAATCTAGTGGCGCCCTGCTAGTGCATATTCACTTAGTATTTGTTTAAACATGCACTTAACATCAAACCAAGGAATGAAAGTGGATAAAACCTACTGCCTGTATACCTGAGTTATATATTTATTGAATTACTAGTGTACTCACTTCACGTGATTTCCATATACCTGTAATAATAATTTGCTAATAATTTACTTATTTCTTTTAAATATTTATGTTACATTCTATGGACTACTCAGGTATGGTAATATCTATCTTTTTTATTTGATTCATTTATTTAGGTTACAATGGCGCCCAACGTGGGGCCTGATATTTGGCCATATACCTGAAAAAGAGAGTCTATAGAATGATGGGAGATGTGTGGTTAAAAATAGAGAAATTTTTTTAGTAAAATTTTTTTTTTCAGTAAAATTTTTTTTTTTGTCTTACAAAATTTTCTTGGCCAAACAGTCTTATTTTAGGTGATGATGTTTAATATGATTTAATTTTTCATTGATGATGATAAAATGGGTACAGCCATAAAACAGCTTGTTTTTTTTATCAATTTTGAAAATAGAGATGAATATCACAACTTAAGACAAAGGTGAAATAAATAATAGATTTTTTTTTGTGGAACATTAAAATAATTTATTGCCAGATAGGATAGGCATAGTAATAGTGTTGAATTATGGAATAGTAGTCTCATGTGTGTTTGGAGAGTTCATTTTGTAAAAAGTCTATGATTTTAGAGGTTTGATTGGATGGTTGATCGTTGGAGTTTGGTTGGTTAGATTGCAGTTTTGATGATGAGTGGAGAGTTTTGTCATTGCCTTGAGAATGCTATGTATTTCGTGTAACTTATGAATGATCAAACCCATTCACTGCTCCAACCCAATTTATGTTATCTTTATTTTATCATGAAGCAGTTAACAGCAGACCTGCCATGATATCAGCCTATAAGTCTCCAAGAGAGAGAGCACGGCATAGTTTTCCAATCAAGTTATATGTTATTTTTATTTGATCATGAAGCAGTTAACAGTAGTCCTGCCATGATATCAGCCTATAAGTCTCCAAGAGAGAGAGCAAGGTTTCGTTTTTGTAGTCTATAATAAGCAGGGCATTCCTTGATACTTGCCACATAAGACTCCAAGAGAGAGAGCAAGGCATAGTTTATCTATCTTAGCCCCTAAGACTTAATAGTTCTTTTATTGCAACAGAGTTTGCTTCATTTAATCAAAGGTTGTGGTAGTTAATAGTGATCGAATTGGGATGACCTTCTGAGTGCTCGTGATGCATTGTGTGATTATAGTGCTGTGACTGAATTCTTTTATTTATCTCAAGATTGTGAACTGCTAGTCATTCTGTGGACTGTCAATATCTGTCGGATTTCTGGGGGAATGGATGAATGTATAATTTGGGCTATTACAGACAGACATGCATTATATAGATTATTGTTGTGTAGTTCATTAAATAAGGATAAAAAAAAAATTTTTTTGTTGTATTTGTAAATGCATAATAAGGTGAAAATCAAATCAGTCAGTTGGTCAGAATAGGTGTCAGACAGGGAGAAGATGTGTGGATTTCTGATGGTCAGGGAAGTACAGATGGGATATACATAGTTTTATAACATGAGTGAACTAAATTATAGTATGGAAGAGGTTATGGAAGAGGAAGGTGCCCCAATACCAGGAATCAGTGATCGTTTTCATACTGAAGAAGAGGATGGGGAGGTTTTCTTAAAAACACAAGAGGAAAGAGAGGAAGTAGAGGAAGATGCCTTTAATGCTAGTAGCAATAATACAGCCTCAAGTGTGGAAGTAGATGAGGAGTCAGAAGTGGGCCAGGCTCAAATAGCAAAGATGGCACCATCAGACACGGACATGATAATGCAGATGCTCCGAAGTATGAGAGAAGATAGTAAGCAAAGTATGGTAAATCTAGAACAAAAGATAGGTCAATCTGTAGAGAAAACTATAGAAAATTTGAGAGAAGATCTAAAAGCAAAGATAGATCAATCTATTGAAAACAACAGCCAAATGATCGTAGCCTTGGAAACTAAGATTGAAAAATCCCATACAGAGTACAAGAACAGGTTTACTTCATTAGAGGATAGGATAGAAGGAGTTTGTAGATCTATGGAAGAGGCAAAACAGGAGGGTTGTCAGGGACTACAGTCATTAAAGGCTCAAGTGGAGCAGTCTATTGAAGAAAATAAGAGAGAGATTGACTTAGTTAGGAATGAGGTCCATGGTTTGGTCTCCCAATCCATATCAGAATGCATAGAAAAGAATGCCGAAATAACTTCTGCAGGAATTCATATTAGATTAGAGGAGGTGGTAGCCAAAGTGGACTCATATAAGGAAGCCACTTTGGGCTGTGTAGATCAAACCCTCACTATGAAAAATAAGTTTAGTGGCTTAGAAAAGGAAATACGAGAAGTTAAGGGAAGCATGGCCAATGAGTGTGTACAAATTGACCAAAATCTTAGGAAAGAGTTGGGGAAACAAATGGATAGCTTTAGGGAGGAGATAGTAAAAAGGGACAAGTCAAGTTCTTTAGAAGAGGGACCCAGAATGAATCAACATGAATTGGGTGTTATGTTGGAGAAGGTTGAGGAGAACCAGAAGGCCTATGTTGTGGAATACATAAACCCCAAGATGGATGATCTCTACCAGAAAATAGGGGAATTGAAAGATCGTATTAATGTAGGGCTGCAGGATCAGTCGAACCTAAATTCAGGCCAGAGCGATGGTAGCACCAGTCCAGATGACTGTAGGAATAGCTCAGAACAGAGTCAGTCAGAGAAAAGGATGTCTACTTTAGTTAACAATCCACAAGGTGAAAAAGAAGTAGAAAGGCCGATATTAGCCATAATACCAAATCTCCCAGTAAAGAAAGTAAATGAGATGATGACCAAAGAGCAGATTGGGATAGATCATGAAGTGAAAAGAAGGAAAAGAGAGTTGGAGGAAAAACTTCATGCATCCGATAAGATGATTGATTTAAGAGAAGCAATAAGGGAGATGAAACCAGATATTTTAGAAAGAGAGCAAAAGTTTCAACAGTCTGTAGTTCTCAATCTAGTAACAAACCAGCATGTGTGGTTTCAAAAATCTGTCTTCTTAAATAGATTGGAGATACCTTATACATGGCACAGAGAGTCAATCTCTCTGAAGAGTTTAAATGTCCATTATATATGGTACAGAGAATCTATCTCTCTGAAAAATGTAAACGTCCAGTGTGTATCAGACAGAGAATCTATCTCTCTGAAAAATGTAAATGCTCTGAAAAATTTAAATGTGCCTTATATATGGTACAAAGAATCAACCTTTCTAGAAAATTTAAAAATAAATTATACATGGCCCAGAGAATCAATCTCTCTGGAAGATTTAAGGATGAATTATATATGGTACAGAGAGTCAATCTTTCTGGAAAGTTTTAAAATAAAGTATGTATGGTATAGAGAGTCAATCTCTCTGAAAAACTTCAAGGCATATTACATAAGGTACCAAGAGTCCATATTTTTAAATGGAGTTTGTAATAGGAGGTTATATAAAATAATTCCTCCAGATATGTTTTATAAATATCCAGTCAAGATGAAAAATGGAAATATTAAAAAGGGACTGGATGTACATGTGCAATTTTATGCAGACCATGATATTATTTGAAAAGAAAAGCCATTCCAAATCACCAAGAAAATAGGAGAAAATGCCTTTATGCTTGCTGCTCTTGATGGGAATAAGGGGACCTATAATGCTAGGAGTTTGATCCCTTATACTTCAGCAGAAGAGCCTGGCAAAGATCTCCAAATAAATTACTTTTAGGTTTTCTAATGAAAAATATATTTAGCAGTAGTTAATTTTTTTTTTATATATATATTATAAGTGTTTATTATTATTAGTGTATTTATTAGTTAGGATTTTTTTTTTTTTTTAATATAGTTAAAACAAAAGTGCTGATGATTTTATCCGAAGGGGGAGAAAGTTGTGCCATTACAATTTGGTCACTAGCCAAATTTATAGTAATGTGCATGTAGAAAAGGTAAAACAAAATCATCATCACAAGTTTATATAACCATAAAAGAAGCTGTAGGGCATCCAAGTTCAAACCCTACAAGGTCCAGTTCTAAAAGCTTTAAACAGAGAAAGAATGGGTCAACAATTATATGCTTTACTTGTTTGTGTGTTGATAGAAAGGTAATACACACATTTAAACTATTTAATATTTAAATTTTCTGTTAAAAAGCAAAGTTATAATGCATACATATAGGCAATGTATGTGTAAATTATTTATTTGTTTTATATTTCAAATATTCAACATTGTAACTTTCTTTAAAACTAAGCTATGCTTGATCAATTCTAACATTTTATTCTATACTTCTATTTTGCTTTTCTTTAATTATAATTGGGATTTAAAAGTTACAGACTTAATTAAATAATTGGGTTATAATTACTAAGCTAGCAATCATATTATTTAAGGATAGTTTATGAATGATTTGAAAGAATGAAGGATGTTACATTACATACAAAAATTTACATTTCCTAAATATTGAAAGAAAAGGAAGTATTAAATCTGTTAAATTATTTTTTTGTACAATTGTTTGTTAAAAGAGGAAATCTGTTTAATCAGATATCAATCTTTGTAGCAATTTTTTTTTGTAAATGATTGTTTCACTTTGGAATCTTATAATGAGTCAGAACTCTAATTTTTGAAATTGTCTTATCAAGATCTAAAGAAGGAAGCTCAAAGATTTGAAGTGTTACCTGGATGTTGAAGTGTTACCTGGATGTTAAAAAGAAAAAAAAAAAACAAAAGAAAGGAAATAAGAATTGAGTCTATTTTTTTTTAAAACAAAAGTGTCTGGAAAAAGGATTAAACTTTTCAGTTGAAAAATAATATAGTTGAAAATAAATTAGAGATCTAATTAAAACAAATTTGTCCAAAAATAGTAAGTGATGCTATCTCTGATTGGTTAAGTTAGTTAAAAATTGGATATAAAAAGCTGTCTTGAATTATTATATTATTATTGTGATTGATTCAGATTATTAAACTATCAAATTTGAATGTTGAAAATATAAGAAATGGCGGGCTAGAAAAATTATATGTATATTCCATTTGCTGACCATCTGGAGGAAGCTGCACATCACATAGGAAAGAAAAGATGTGTCTAAAATAATATTCTACACCTTTCAACTGACCAGATAAATAAGATGTTTTTAATAGAAGGAAGAAAGCATTCACCTGCATTCAAAGAAGATGAATTAATCTACTGATAAATATTAATCATCAAGTCCAATTAATTGTTACAACAACTGATTTTAAACTCAAGAAAATTTACAAATGGGAAAACAACTGCTGTATTTCATCCACATGCTTGACAGGAAAAGAAGAAAAATTAATATAATGATTTCCCAATTATCCACTAAAGCAAATAACCTCAATAGAGTCACCATCATCAAATAGTTATCCACCTCAAGAAAGAGATTGTTCCCAGTAAAACGGAAATGGTAGCTGAGAAATATAAACATTATACAAGACAAGTTTGAACCCTTGGAAATTCGCCACAAACAAAAGATCGGTAATATGACTTTTTATATCTATTTTCTTTATGATATCAGTCTTAATAAACATTTTAGCAATAAAGTGGTATATTTTATTTAAAGAACTTTTAAAGACTATTCAGATCGATTAAAACAAGAATGTCTTACCAATAATAACTTTGAGCTTCATAAATGATCTTGAATGTATGAAAATGATTTGTTTATTAATTTTACAATATTAATGTGTAAAACAATTTTTTTTTATGGTATTATGATTTTAGTTTTAACTAATATATTATTATTTTGGTTTTAAATAATATTTTGTTATCATGGGATAAAACACACACATACATAATGATATTTTATATGTGTATAATTGTGAGTGAATGTAAAATAATGAGTAGTATTAGAATATTAGATTATTTTGTTTCAAGTTAAGTATAGCGTTTCAGAGGTAGAAGAGAGGGGGGAGATAATGATTTAAAACTATTTTCTAAAACTTGCTCTTTCAATTTTACTAACATTTTTTTTTTACATTCTATTTACATGTTGGATTTTAACGTATGTGTGCCAATGAGCAGATAATATTTTTTTTTAATACTTTTCTCATGGAGTGAAAATCAGGGTCAATGTGACGTCCAACTTAATACAAAATACATTTGAAGGGAAAGGGGGAAGAACTTAAAATTAATCTGAGGATTGTTATATAATCAATTATTATTATTATTCATGTCAATTTTCATATTTATCTAGAAATTTTTATGTATATGTTAGAACTGTAGTAATAAATATTAGTTTGTTTTATTAAACGAGGCGTATATATTTCATTAAGTGTAGTCTTTATTAAGTGTGATTATTCATCATCATCAATGGTTGAATATTAGTTATTTAAGATATAAGTAAATATGCTAAAATTAAGCAATAATTATGAATTTCTTTATAAAATTTAGTTTTATGTTTAGGCTTAGTCCTAGAACTGTAGTTGAAACCCTTGTCATTATCGTTATTATTATCATCATCATCATCGTCATCAACATTTTAATTAATGAGCTGTTTAACTGTTTAAAGGCCATAAATAAATATTGATTTTATAATATTTAGCGATTTCTTAGTATTATTATCACCACATCCCATCATCTATTTCATGCAAGGATGAGTGAATTGCCATCCTAAATTATTTATATATAATCTGAGCTAGTAAACTTACAAAACTATTGAAACACATTTGTTATGCTAAGATCTGAGAAATGATTTATGTCTAATATACTCCACTTTGGTTCAAAGATGTTTTACTTTTATCTAACTATTAGTGCTTATAGTGATATGGCTCAAAAAGCAAAATCTCTCATTTTTATTAGAAATAAAGTACCAAAAAGGGATTCAAACCCGGTACATGTGAAAGGTTATCAGATATAACCGTGTCTAGATTCAGATAATCTAGTGGCGCCCTGCTAGACCATATTCACTTAGTATTTGTTTAAACATGCACTTAACATCAAACCAAGGAATGAAAGTGGATAAAACCTACTGCCTGTATACCTGAGTTATATATTTATTGAATTACTAGTGTACTCACTTCACGTGATTTCCATATACCTGTAATAATAATTTGCTAATAATTTACTTATTTCTTTTAAATATTTATGTTACATTCTATGGACTACTCAGGTATGGTAATATCTATCTTTTTTATTTGATTCATTTATTTAGGTTACAATATATATATATATATATATATATATGTATATATATATATATATATATATATATATATATATATAATTATTCAAAACAATACAATAATTAATACAGTAACAATATTTTAAACAAATATATACCAATTTAATAGAAGTACTTTCAACTATCTATGTAGTCGTTGTCAACTAGACTCAAATTGTATTAGGTTTTTTCTAATACAATTTGAGTCTAGTTGACAATGACTACATAGATAGTTGAAAGTACTTCTATTAAATTGGTATATATTTGTTTAAAATATTGTTACTGTATTAATTATTGTATTGTTTTGAATAATTATATATATTTTATTATAATTGGAATACAGACATTGATTAATAATTTATATATATATATATGTCATATTATTATTACTATTTGCGGGATATTCCGTGTAGTGAAAAAGCTAAATGCTGACGTTTCAGTACAATATCAAGTACCTTCCTCAGAGCGTCCTCTTTCTCAAATTTGAGAAAGAGGACGCTCTGAGGAAGGTACTTGATATTGTACTGAAACGTCAGCATTTAGCTTTTTCACTACACGGAATATCCCGCAAATAGTAATAATAATATGACATCTTTTATCCGTGAAAACATTAGAATTAATATATATATATATATATATATATATATATATATATATATATGATGTGAAACTGAATGATATAGTTGTGTTAATATAAGTACTTTTAAACAAATTTATTATAAAATTATTTTTAATATAATTTAAAGATCAGAAAAATTGTAAAATTTTAGAAATTTATTAAAGAAAATAGAAATAAGATCTACTTTTTACATTATTGACAATAATATTAATTTTACCCCCATGGGAATAAGTTTAAATCCTTCTTTAAATATCTTATACTTATAAAAACAAATAGATTTCATATTCATTAAACAAAAATACCTTTTTGTTAATAGAAAAGCAAAATAAATTCTACAATGGATTCTGCTTGACAAATAAAATAAAAAGTTTTCTGCTTTATCTTTTGAACTGTAGACATTTATATGTTGATGAGGCTACCTATTAATAAAAGTAAACACTGAAATATAAAATCCCTATTGGCAATGTGGAACTACTGGGGATAAGATTTTAAGAAAATTATCAGAACACAGATCATTTAAACATTGTCCAAGATACTTTATCTTTTATGAAGTTAAGCACTAATATCATATTGAAGTAAATAGAAATTTGCAATGAAAAGTTTATTAACAAATTTTAAAATGTATACATTAACTCAAAAACAATTTTTATTTAACAAATTTCTAACTATTATTTTTGTACTTATAAAAATGTAAATTTCTCCAGTCAAAAATTCGTTATCTTAAGTGCAAACAATATTGGCAAAAAAAAAAACCAGTAACAATATTAAAAATGCAGAATGTATTTTACATTTATTAATATTATTTTTAATTAATTAACTCTCTCATACTGTGGCAGTTTGAATTACTTTCCCTGCCTGTAATTTTCAATATTAATTTTACTATTAAATTGTTATAATTTAACAGACTATAATAAATTTGACTTTATTTGCTAAATATTTTTGTTTAGAAATGCAATAAATTCTAAAACATCATATTTCATTACTGGAAAAATTGCATCGTAATTAAAACAAGGTTTTTTCATCATCATCAGACAGGAGGAAAAGTTTTATTTCAGAAAACAAATAAAATCTTTTTTATTTGGCATTCGGTTTTAAAATGTTAATAAATAAATATCAATATCTGTCTATCAAATTATGTTCTAAAAGTTAAAATATTTTAAATAATTTTTACAGTATTGCCTTATAATCTAACTGACTGTTGGAGATGACATGTTAGCAAACAGCTCTCACTATAAATTGCATTGTTAACATTATGATGAGAAGTATAATTTTATTTTTAAAGATAAAATATTCACATACAAACTAAATAATAATAATTTATATTTTTGATTTTACTTAAGTACTACACAATTATTTTGCAAAAGTAATCATGAAAACAAATAAACTTTTTAGCTATTCAAAATATTTTTTTGAAGTAATATTGCAAATTTCATGACTTTTAAGGAAGAGTACAAAGCTATGAAAGTGGAGTTTAAAATTTTTTCATGTTGGCACATGTTCAATTATTCTGACATTTATGCATTTTTTGGGGTATTAAAATAAAATATATTTAATTTATTAAAAAAAGTTAATGACTTCTCTCAATTGGTGGTATATTAAATTTTGTGATTTCTTATATGAAGTGCCACGGTGAGAAAATTAAAAAAGATAAGACTGCTCTTATATTAAAAACAAAAGCAAATAAATTTCAAAGGATTGATTTTTAAAAACATGAATAGCACTGAAAAAAAAAATCAGTTTTTATAAAAAATAATTATAAAATAAAAAATGTATTTATGACTGACCATAAAATGTGCCAAACAATGTAAAATGTATATTACATTATTTTTTTGCATATTCCATTTAAATTTAAGGTACTGTAATTTATTGGCATATCAGTCTTATCTAACATCGAAAACTAAAAATGTGAACCTTAAATTATTAATGAATGTTTTTGTTTCTATACACTATATTTAAACCCAAGTAAGTGGATTTTTTTATTAACAATATGCTTAGTAAAATGTTTATTCATTAATTATTACTTTTTTTCTCAATTTTTTTAAATAAGATTGTTATCACTTATTATATATTTTGAAATTATGATCATGAATTATTTTTTTATCATAAGAAATCACTATAACTGTTTATTTCTTAAACAAAATTTTTGGTTTATGAGATATTTGTGTAATCACTGGGATAGAGCTCTCTGAATAATACATATTAATCCATTACACATCAGGTATCATTATGACACATGAATGTCACAAACTAAATTAGTCAGTGGCTATAAAAGAAAAAACAAAATCCAAGACATCATTTTACAAAATTATTTTATATACTGAGGCTATAACCTCAATAATATGTGTGTAAAAATGCGATGGTAGGGACCTCTACAGGTGTTTTAACCACAAGCTCATGCTATGGAAGAAAAAAGGGGAACCCACCCTTCTTTACTTCAACCTACTTTCTATTTAAATAGGTGAAGCTGAAGCGGTTAGATCTGCGAGCGTGAAGCTATTCGATACTTCACTGATTAAGTCCACATTTCTTATTACACATTAATACTCGCGAAATCTTTCGATTTACAACGAGTCAATGGAAAGATTTTATAATTAGAAATATATTAAACTAATTTAAAGTTGTAATTATAAATTTATTAAATGCACATTGATTATGTAAGTAATATTTACTGAGGCTATAACCTCGATAATATGCGTGTAAAAATGCGATAGTAGGGACCTCTACAGGTGTTTTAACCACAAGCTTACACTATCAGTGAAGTATCGAATAGCTTCACGCTCACAGATCTAACCGCTTCAGCTTCACCTATTTAAATAGAAAATAGGTTGAAGTAAAGAAGGGTGGGTTCCCCTCTTTTCTTCCATAGTGCAAGCTTGTGGTTAAAACACCTGTAGAGGTCCCTACTATCGCATTTTTACACGCATATTATCGAAGTTATAGCCTCAGTAAATATTACTTACGTAATCAATGTGCGTTTAATAAATTTATAATTACAACTTTAAATTAGTTTAATATATTTCTAACTATAAAATCTTTCCATTGACTTGTTGTAAATCGAAAGATTTCGCGAGTATTAATGTGTAATAAGAAATGTGGACTTAATCAGTGAAGTATCGAATAGCTTCACGCTCGCAGATCTAACCGTTTCAGCTTCATCTATTTAAATAGAAAGTAGGTTGAAGTAAAGAAGGGTGGGTTCCCTTCTTTTCTTCCATAGTGTAAGCTTGTGGTTAAAACACCTGTAGAGGTCCCTACTATCGCATTTTTACACACATATTATGGATGTTATAGCCTCAGTAAATATTACTTATGTAATCAATGTGCATTTAATAAATTTATAATTAAAATTATTTTATGAAAAAAAAATTTAATATCTCAAGTGGACATTTTAAAATTTTATTAACAACACAACTGGAAGTTCAACTATATTTATTTGATTATATAAATGAGTTTCATTTCTTGTAGTCCAGTTTAGTAATGGACACACCACACTAACATGTGTTTGTATATTATTACAGATAATCATCACCCTATTGTTTTACGTAAATGGGTTATCATAGCCATATTACTTAACTTACATATTATCATTTATTTATTCTATTACAATATATTTTAAAAAATAATGTTTTTAGGGAAGAATTAAAAATCAATAAAAAAATTATGTTCAATAAATAAACTAAAAGTTAGTAAATGATATATAAGGGTGTATATGTGTTCACATGTATTTCACATAGTCATCACATATGTTATCTTTAACTTTTGCTCTTTCTGAAATGTTTATCTATCTGTACTGTTTTTTTTCTCTTTAAATCTTCTCTTCTATTCTCTCTATTTCCCTCTCTTTCTGTCTCTCTCACACTCTCTTTCATGCATTAAAATAACCATAGATATATCTGTGAGATTATTAATAACGAAAGAAATAAAAACAAATTTAAAATAAAACAATCTTTAAGTAGCTTAGTTCTCCAACAGCATTTAAAGGAGGGAACACCTTTCACAAGGTGTAATAACATGTTATAATTTTTTTGTTTTGTTTACCCTCTAACTAAAAAGAAATAAATACTCATTTGCCAACCAGTTTTACATGATATCTGGGCTGACTAAAAGTCTGAACTTGTTTTAACCTAAAACAATTTCGACATAATATCTAGTCTAAATGTAAATCTTATGTCAAGGCATAACTAGTGTATTTACTACTAATATACCATGAACCTTTTGAATAATTAAATACATATATATATTATTTAATAAATAATAATTCTGTAATTTTCACTACACCATTCTTACCCAAGGTAGGGACTGGTTTCTATTTCATTTTAACACCTTGTGGAAAAGTGTAATCATAAACATATGACCTAAGTCATGTGAAAAAGATGGATGATTGCCAAGATAAACATTTCATGCTGAATCCGCACTCAGCAGTTGGTTCAGATCACAATCTCATGTGTATTTATCATATTCTGTATATATATATATATATATATATAGATAGATAGATAGATAGATAGATAGATAGATAGATAGATAGATAGATAGATAGATAGATAGATAGATAGATAGATAGATAGATAGATAGATAGATAGATAGATAGATAGATAGATAGATAGATAGATAGATAGATAGATAGATAGATAGATAGATAGATAGATAGATAGATAGATAGATAGATAGATAGATAGATAGATAGATAGATAGATAGATAGATAGATAGATAGATAGATAGATAGATAGATAGATAGATAGATAGATAGATAGATAGATAGATAGATAGATAGATAGATAGATAGATAGATAGATAGATAGAGATAGATAGATAGGTAGATAGGTAGGTAGGTAGGTAGGTAGGTAGGTAGGTAGGTAGGTAGGTAGGTAGGTAGGTAGGTAGATAGGTAGATAGATAGATAGATAGATAGATAGATAGATAGATAGATAGATAGATAGATAGATAGATAGATAGATAGATAGATAGATAGATAGATAGATAGATAGATAGATAGATAGATAGATAGATAGATAGATAGATAGATAGATAGATAGATAGATAGATAGATAGATAGATAGATATGCAATTACTGCAGTTTGATTGATAATTGTCAAACTTATTGCCTTCACAACTTTGTAACAATCCACTTGATGGAAATATATATATATATTTTTTATAGGCTAGAGATTAAATAATATTTTTGTTTTGTAATTTTTACGACATCACTCTCACTCAGAATAGGGACTAGTTTCTATTTTTTTTAACACCTTGTAAAGGGGTGTGGTCATAAACATATAACCAAAAATATGTGAAAAAAATGTATGATCCCAAGGCGCACATTTAATGCTGAACCAACACTCATCATTTGGCTCAGAGAACAATCTTTTACACATATTTTTTATTATTGTTTAGCATATTTAGATAGCCAATTATCACAATTTAATTGATGTGTCAAACTTACTGTCTTCAAAACTTTGACACAAACCATTTGATAGAAGTATATTATTAAATGTTTATTAGCCATTTCTTAGTCTAGAGATTATCCATTTAATAGTGTTTATCTATATATGCTGAACTGGGCCAACTGATGAGTACTGATTCAGCGTGAAATGTTCATCTTTTTTTACGTCTTTGGTCATATGTTTATAATTATACCCCTCCATAAGGTGTCAAAAGCGGATAGAAACCAATCCCTACCTTGCATGAGTATAGTGAAAATTACACTACAGAAATATTATTCATTAAGTGGATAATCTCTAGTCCAATGAATGACTACTAAAAATTATTAATATATATTATTTGTTTGTCTGGTTTTTTTCTTTATGTTTGTTGTTTTAAAAAACTGAATCGATTTTATTATTTCACTAAGCTTACACTCCATTCTTTATAAAATTAAATGACAAATTAATTTTGCCTGATAAAACCAATTACGAAATGACTACTATAATGAATACAGATAACATATTGTAATACAGTTTGCACGCTACATAACAAAAGCTGGTTGTAAAACGATTTAACAGGAAAAAGTGCTCATAAACATTTCTTATAAAGCTTAAAAATCTAGTTTAGCTAGATGTCATGAAAAAATTCAATTTATTTAAATCTAGATTGACATTAGAATATATGGTTTTAGTGATAAATAAAAGTAAAACCTTTTCCGTTGTAAGGATATTATATATTAAATATTAGTAATGAAAATTGAAACCTGCAGTCAATGTAATTTCTTGGCGCAATTAGAAATTTAGTTTGATTGTTCATAACTTCTGTCCCTCTGTATTGGTCTTTTTTTTTCATATGTCAAATGCGTTGACAGGGAGGCGAATCCGGGCCAGCTGCTTGGAAGGCAGCTATGCTAACCACTAGGCCATCAACGCTTGACCCCTTTTTTTTTTTTGTTTGCAATAGAATTTTGAATTTCATCGTTATACAATGTTATGTAGAAAAATAAATAAAAGAAAGAATATAAAATTATGTTACCTTTAATAAAATAATAAAAGTCAAATGCTTTAAATACTATACTACTATACAAATAAATAATATTCATTAGCCTCAAGCACATGCGTATAAAATGCGATAGTAGGGACCTCTACAGGTCTGAAGAGGTCCCTACTATCGCATTTTATACGCATGTGCTTGAGGCTACAGCCTTAATGAATATTATTTACGTAATCAATGTGCGTTTAAATAAATTTATAATTACTATACAAATAGTATATTCCCTATAAACAAAACTTAAATAGCTATTTTGAAATATATGTACATAATCCACTCATTATTAACAAACAAATGACAATCTTGAAATATATACAACTATATAATCTGCTCATTATGATCTACAAATGAAAAGTTAAGTTTAAATCCTAGCCTAAGAAATGAGAAGATGGGGTCTCTAATATTAAATGTGATATGTCAATATTTCAACTTAATTTTTTATTAGTCAACTGAAATTAAATTGTATTAAGCTTAATTTATATTTTATGCATATATATAAATGATTTATTTTGGTGGTTCATCCGCGTGATGATGATTTGATTTTAAATATACCAAAGTTTAGGCTTGATCACGTAAACTACAAACGGGATGATGAATAGATTATTATAAAAGATGGATTGTAGAGGTGCTGTAAGCACTGATTTATAACAGTGTTTTTCCACCAATAGGAAAAAACTGTTAAAAGTGAAAAGTTCTTCAGAGTAATGTGTTTTTTTAAAATCTTCCAAAAAAAGGGAGGTCTGCTTGTGGCATTACATTTGTTGATACAATTTAGTTTTTTAGTATCTTAATGGCCTTTCCAATATTACTTTGTGAAGAATTACACATCTGGATAGGTCACAATATATATATATATATATTCTAACCTAAGAAGATGTTAAGAAGACGACGTTCCTATCATCAAATAACACGGGCTATTATTATAACCTAGTAACATCAGTAAGCGGCTTCTATTAAAGCGCATTCGGACGCTTCCTTCTGATGCTGCGGGTTGCAAACCCTATATATTACTTATCTAAGATAATGTTGATTAATATAGCTCTTCGTTAGGTTAGTTATATAATTCAGCTACAGAGATATGCAGTTCAGACAGAGATAGAATAAAAAAATAATTATCATTAATAAAATAGATTTAATACAATTTAGAATAAACTAACATTCTCTCTCTATCTAAAATACATTCTCTGAGCTATAAGTACTTGCACTGTTCGACAATGATGATGATGATTTTATTTCATTGTTGATATTACTGACTAAAATACAACATTCAGCAATTTGCCAATATGATCTCAATATTCTATTATTATACAATTAAAAGTTTCTATCTCTTTAGCCATGCCACACTTGTAATATTAATCATACTGAATTAATTCTTTCTTTAAGAGCATTTATGATACTGACACTAATCTCAGGGTTCTCTGTTATATTTACTAAAATGCTCAGCAGTATTGTGTTGTCCAATAGAACTGACATTCTGGTTGGCTATAGAAAACATTTAACTTATTTAAATTCCAGGTGTCTTCACCCACATATCAACTATTATAATATTTAATGAGATGATAACCCTATTCAATAACAACGCATAATTTTGAATAATACTGCCAATTTATAATCCAGAATCTCAGTCAGAATGATGAAGAGACAAGGGTGCTTTTGTGTCCTTCCATCACCCATTTAAACACAATAATTAAACTAAGATTTATTACTTAGAAATTTCACTTAAATGTGTATGGAACAAAGTGTAACCAAAACCTACTAGTTTTGGAATAAAGTGATTTTACACACACATAAAATAAAATGTTTTGGTCTGAAGTTTCAATTCCATAAATAATTCTTATTAAATTAAAAATATAATGAAATATTCTGATCTGCAATAAAATTGTCTATCTAGTGTATTTAATTTGAGATTTCATAAATAATTTTGGGACTCAAGCAAGTATTGCAAGTATTATGCAGATACACTTTTATTTAGCACACAAGAAAAATGACTCAAAACAGCTTTTAATAAGACTATATTTATTATTAAATTTCAACAATATTCCAATTTATTCTTACAATTTAACAAAAACAATCCCTTAGAATTAACATAATAAACCAGAAATATACACTTTAGTTGATCCCATATGGATAAAACAAAATAATAACTAATAGTAATTTGTCTATGCTTTTAGACCTAGATTCGAACTACTTCTTCATCTTCGTTATAAATTTACTCAGATTAAATATAACAAAATAAATATTATTATCGATACATTAACTTATCAGTTTAGTGTATCTTATAAGAATGGCTGCTTAACTTTATTAACTACAATTTGTTTTAAAATAAAAATAATTGGATTCTAGGCAATGCGTACAAATGATTATTATAATTATATCTTTAATTAAATGATAGTTTTTAATTTAGATAACTGATTATAATTTATGGGTTATTTATAAGAAGTTACACTTATTATTTTTAATTTTTACCTGAATAACAACTGAAGTTGTTATACACACTGTTTCCTCCGTATAAGTTATATTGTGAGTGCTACTTAATAATTAACCTGAATTAAACTTAGTATTTGAACCCTCCTTTGGCAAATAAAAATTTATAAATCACGCAATTTTAAACTTATTCTCTCCATTGACTTATGTGTGGATTACCCGCACTATTCCGTCGCACAGTCCAGACATTGATCATATATACTAGCACTCTATTTTTACTAAATGGATCGTAAGGAATTTACCTCCAGTATACCCGTTATCTTGCCATAACTTTTTAAATAAACACAATATTCTATACCTTCCATGGTGGAATTATCTCTATTTTCTCATGAGGAAAAGGGAATAATACTGTAGATATGTAGAGTTAACTACTATATTAAATAGTTTGGTGGGTCCTCGCCTCTTTCTTGGGCATAATAGGAACACACACCAATATAATCCTCTCATGGGATTTTAACGAACGAAATAAACTAAATACGGTATAAATGCTGATCGTCCTGGCTCTGGGAAGCGATCGCTTGGGTTATAACCATACCCGAATTCTAGATTTATTTATTCCCCTCATGGAAAATAAAGTTTTTGGGGAGATTATTTTCAATCCCTCAAAATAGATACATACAATTGTTACTAATGTGAATATTAATCATATACTGATGCTATTCGGGGCAAGACGAGCAAATACACTAATTACATGAAATTTATATTCCGGGGTATACTTAAATCAACGTCTGTAATCAATGGATAATACAAAATAAACATAATAATTTTCACCAGATCGGAAGAGCACATTCACCAAGGAATTGGTAATATAGTATTCTGAACTAAATTAAGTGAATGCGTTAATAAATAAAAATTATTGGGAATAAATTCCGCAATTAACATAGTATAAATTTGTTTCAAACTTTAAATAAGTAATATTCTGTATAGCACTTCTCTTTAATTACTTCTGATAATTTTAACTAGATATTTTATCTATTAGGTATCTGACTTTTCTATTTTTACGCATTTAGCATATAAATTTATACCCATAATTGCCTATCATAAGTAAACACATTTTATAAAAGAAAATATTTCCATGTCAAATATAAATTTAACCTAGAATAATTAAAGGAAAACATACCTTTATGATTACAAGGTCATTTAAATACTACTTGATTATACAATCTTTAACCTGTTGATAAAAAAAAAATACATAATTTTTCAAATAAAATAAAAATTACTTAACAAGTGTTTATTATCTCTCTAGAAAAATGTTTTTCCGTTGGGTAATTTATTTAGATGAAGAATTTGATCCTTTCGTAGTTCACGAAGCAAAATCTTTAAAACAGGAAACACATTTTATTATATCATTTCTATAAAAGTTGCATCCATTCTGGTGCATTTAATAATTCAAGCAAAGAAATCATATCAGCGTTGGGTATTAATTCTTCTTTGAATTAACTTATATAATTTTGGGATCCAAGAAAGACAATACATAACTTAACATGACGAATATTTGACGATTGACGATCACATGTAGAATTATTTTCCTTTTTAATATTAGCGATACGTATCATTTTTATGTAGCTAGCTGGCTTAAGAATAAAACTAATGTGCGACTTTTATGAAATATTATTATTATAAGGACTGCAGCTGACTTATGTAGATAGAAAGTTTTAATGATTCTAGTTGAGGTATAATATAACATATTATTTTAAAGTTATAATTAAGTCACTTATGTTGGTAGTTTTTTATTCCTACTCTATGAATTATAAGTCTTCTTTAATAATGAATTTTCCGTAATATGCACGCATACAAATTTTTCAATATTTGCCTTGAGAAAATTTATATTTTCTTTTTTAAAAATATATAGGTGCATAAGTAAATATCCTTTATCATTCATATTATTTCTAGATAATTTTCATTGAATAAAATATATTTTAATGTGGGGAGCTTACATTATTTTTAAATGCAGACAATGTCTGTTAGAAAGAGCGTAAATTTTATAGTTAACTTTCCTTGGCTTTTATAATATGTCTTTTAAATTATAAATTTTCTTTTATACCATGAAAAGATAATTAAATAAGGTAAAGTTAACAAATAATTATTTATTTCCTGGAAATTATTTATATTCTTAATTTTCAACATAATGATATTTTCCGTGATTGCTGTAGTCAATACGGTCATTTTGAACTTTAACATACGATAGTATAATTTTGAGTATAAAAGCTTTATAATAGGTCGATGGTCATAGAAAAACAGAATATCCTATCAATTAAGATTAGCCAAACATGATATTATCAAACATTTATTGGACTGATATTTTTTTATTGCAGAAATAAATATCAAAAATTTGTTACCGAATTTCAGTACTGACTCCATCTTGAAAAACTAATAGCAGACTAAACTTTCTCCAGTTTTTGGCGGTCTTGTTTTATTTAGCGACCTCTTACAGAGAAAAAATCATTTAATTATACATAAACAAAAGAAAGGAAAAAAAAAACTTATTACAGTTATATTTTTCTGTATGGTTTAAATGAATTACAGAGTAATTTAACAAATAATGTAAAATAATAAATATACTTAATTAACAATATTTATTTGTGGTGTATATTTCTGTATACATTATTGTCTAAATATTTTAAAAAATTACCAGAAGCTATTGTGTTATGATAAGATACTCAGTTCTCCCCCCTCTGTCCATCTAAAATCAATTACTGTTTATAATATGCTTTTATACTATATTAAATTGCTCTTATGGTTAATATTTTTAATTAAATTATTTATCCTCTTTTTCCAAAATGACATTAAATTACTAAATTTATTAGTTATTTGCTTAAAACATGTTAAAGTGAGTAACTAGTATATTTTATTAATCACTTAATATTATTACTATTTTATTTTTCTATTTTCTAGAAAAGATAGCATTGTTTTCCTGTGTCCTGTGGAAACGATGCTAAATAGACCAAGTGTCAATAACACTAGGTTACAATTCTCCCACCGTTAGGAAAAAATAAAAAATAAAATAACACATATATTACTAATATTTCTTATTGTATTGTTAGGTCTATATCATACTTCTCTTAGAAGTTAATAAATTCAATCTTACAGATTTAATTTTATCTAGGATACGGTAGCAGGCTTCGGGCATTGTAGGTACCTCATGTTCCATCAGGGGTTGAGATCTTTTTTTTTTATAATGCCCCGCTATCTTTACTACCCTTGTTATGTTTTCTTTAGCATCGTGGTGATACCCCTTGTAGAAGGTTGATCCTCATTTAGAACCCTTCTTTTCACTGTCGGCCTACTAATGTGGCTATGTGGTCTACTATAGGAACTCTTCCTATAATACCCCTTTTCTTTGCTTAACCTCCTTTTTCCCACATAAGACCTATCTGTAAAATTAATATTGTTTACCACAGGATGGGTGTCCCTATTTATTCTACTCCTATGATCCATATTTCTATCACTAGTTTCTAGCGCATCCAAAATCTCGACTACATCCTCTTTGTATGCCTGTCCGCCGCAATTAAGACCTGCTCGACATGTCTCGGTAAATTATGACGAATTATGCGTACAATTTGGGTTTCAGACAACGGATAAGCGGTCAACGTTTTCAGTTTGACGGCCTGACTTCGGAAAAATTGAGTGTAACTGCCTTGATTTACCTGGTACCTTTCCTGAGATATTTGGTACCTGAGGTTGTCTTGTTGGTCTTCCCCCCAAAAACTAGCTAACATGAGATATTTAAAGTCCCCATACGTTTCCGGTTTTATAAATAATGATTGCCACCAATCCTTAGAGGCAGAACATAAATGGTATGTGGCAATGGCAATTTTCTCTACCTCCGACAAATGACATAAGGTGAACAATTCGTCTAAATTTTGGAGATATTCATGTGGATTCTCCTGGTATTCTCCTTTAAAGAATTTTATTTTAAGGAATTTCAAAGCCATGGAGCTATTAATTTCGGGCTCCAACATGACTTTATGTCTGGCCTCAGTCAATGGATTATACATTGATTCAACTGGGCTGATCATTGTATGTAATTCAGAGATTACAGGTTTATTATGGTCATTATTAATTTCTTTAACCTGAGTTTCAGATACATTTCTATTATGAACAACTTTATCCCTATTAAGGTCCATAGCTTTCATATGGTTTTCTAATCCCAATTTATAATTTTGCCATTCACAATCGATTCTTGTAGAACTGTCCTTAAGGCCTACATTTAAATTTTGAATTTGTTGCTTTAACTGGTTAATAGTTTCATCTTTTTCTAACTCAAGTTTATTTTCTAGTCTTTGATATACTGTATTCTCACACTGATTCATATATTTCTCTATTTCCTCTTTAAGATCATTTTGTAATATTTGTGAATTATTCTTTACTATATCATTAAACTGTTCTACCATTCCTAGAACTTGAAGTAGCTCACTTTTTATATTTTTATTAATTTCCCATTGGGTTTCATCTTGATTTTCTAACTTAGCTATTCTGTTAGTAATCTGGCTCTGATATCCTATTGCTATATTGTCCGGTTCAAGAGTTATATTTTGGACTTCTTCTTTTAAGTTTCTATATTCACTCCTAGTACTATCTAAATCTCCTTTTACGCCTTCTATTTTCTTATTAACTTCACTATCTAATTCTTCATATTGGCTTATGAATTCCTGCCGAATCATTTCGACCATAATTTTGGCCCTCTCCGCATTTATTTTTATTTCTTTATTAACTCTTGTTTCTAGTTTTTCGGAGGCCACTTTTGACTCTCCTATATGGTACTTTAACTCTCCCTTTAGGTCTTTGATCTCCTGTACGTGATTGTCCAATTTACTGTCCAAATTTTGAATTTGATTCTTTAATTCACTGTTTGAATTTTTAATTTGACTTTCTAATTTAATTTCTAATTCAACATTTGAATTTCTTATTTGACTTTCTATTTTACTTTCTAATTCCATATTGGAATTTTTAATTTGACTTTCTATTTTACTTTTTAATTGTTGTACTTGACTTTCTATTTTACTCTCTAATTCACTATTTGAATTTTTTATTTGACTTTCTATTTTACTTTCTGAGTTTTGGATCTGTGCAGACAAATTTTGTAATATTGTAAGTATTTGGATTTTCTCATCCCCAGGTAAATCTTTATCTACTTTAGCCTTTTTCGGACTAACTTCATCTAAAGATTCTTGCTCCTCTCTTACTTCTACATGAAAATGTGGAGTTTGGGTATCCGGGGATTGGAGCTCTTGAGATTCTCCCAAATCCTCTGACATATCCTGACTATCTTGGTCTTCACTCATACTTAATATTTAACTTTTTCTATTTTTTTAACAGTACTGAAATTAGTAATAAACTATTAATAATATTGATAAGTAATTATTGAAAAGATATCCTGTCTCTATGCCTCTCCTATCAAAAACAATCTACACCAAAAACTATGTTCTTATATTTACTATCTCTAAAGTCCCAACATTAACTACCGAATATTCTTTTCTCATATGCTACTTGGTCCATAGAAATCTCACCAAACCATTACGTATTATGGTATAAGTGCCAATCATACCACTAGACAAGCAGATCATCATAAATACCAAATCATTATAATATTATATGGAATTACCTGCAGACCACAACATTATAACAATAAAAAAAATTTATTTATTCAGTGGCAAAAGATTCTGTCTTAAAATAAACATTCATATAATTTTTTATGACTAAAGAAACAATTTATCAATGGCAAACATTTTCAATCAATGAACAATTAATTCATTCACGTGCAAATACTATTTATATTTATTTCAAGAAACTTTTACCAAATTCTTCGTGGCCAACTCTAGCCATCGAAGGCCCCTGTAGTTGGGCGCCATTTCTAACCTAAGAAAATGAAGAAGACGATGTTCCTATCCAGAATAAATATGACGTACGGGCTATTCCTCTAACCCGGTAACATCAGTAAGCGGATTCTATTAAAGCGCATTTGGACGCTTCCTTCTGATGCTGCGGGTTGCAAACCCTATATATTACTTATCTAAGATAATGTTGATTAATATAGCTCTTCGTTAGGTTAGTTATATAATTCAGCTACAGAGATATGCAGTTCAGACAGAGAGAGAATAAAAAAATAATTATCATTAATAAAATAGATTTAATACAATTTAGAATAAACTAACATTCTCTCTCTATCTAAAATACATTCTCTGAGCTATAAGTACTTGCACTGTTCGACAATGATGATGATGATTTTATTTCATTGTTGATATTACTGACTAAAATACAACATTCAGCAATTTGCCAATATGATCTCAATATTCTATTAATATACAATTAAAAGTTTCCATCTCTTTAGCCATGCCACACTTGTAATATTAATCATACTGAATTAATTCTTTCTTTAAGAGCATTTATGATACTGACACTAATCTCAGGGTTCTCTGTTATATTTACTAAAATGCTCGGCAGTATTGTGTTGTCCAATAGAACTGACATTCTGGTTGGCTATAGAAAACATTTAACTTATTTAAATTCCAGGTGTCTTCATCCACATATCAACTATTATAATATTTAACGAGATGATAAACCTATTCAATAACAACGCATAATTTTGAATAATACTGCCAATTTATAATCCAGAATCTCAGTCAGAATGATGAAGAGACAAGGGTGCTTTTGTGTCCTTCCATCACCCATGACAACACAATAATTAAACTAAGATTTATTACTTAGAAATTTCACTTAAATGTGTATGGAACAAAGTGTAACCAAAACCTACTAGTTTTGGAATAAAGTGATTTTACACACACATAAAATAAAATGTTTTGGTCTGAAGTTTCAATTCCATAAATAATTCTTATTAAATTAAAAATATAATGAAATATTCTGATCTGCAATAAAATTGTCTATCTAGTGTATTTAATTTGAGATTTCATAAATAATTTTGGGTCTCAAGAAAGTATTGCAAGTATTATGCAGATACACTTTTATTTAGCACATAAGAAAAATGACTCAAAACAGCTTTTAATAAGACTATATTTATTATTAAATTTCAACAATATTCCAATTTATTCTTACAATTTAACAAAAACAATCCCTTAGGATTAACATAATAAACCAAAAATATACACTTTAGTTGATCCCATATGGATAAAACAAAATAATAACTAATAGTAATTTGTCTATGCTTTTAGACCTAGATTTGAACTACTTCTTCATCTTCGTTATAAATTTACTCAGATTAAATATAACAAAATAAATATTATTATCGATACATTAACTTATCAGTTTAGTGTATCTTAGAAGAATGGCTGCTTAACTTTATTAACTACAATTTGTTTTAAAATAAAAATAATTGGATTCTAGGCAATGCGTACAAATGATTATTATAATTATATCTTTAATTAAATGATAGTTTTTAATTTAGATAACTGATTATAATTTATGGGTTATTTATCAGAAGTTACACTTATTATTTTTAATGTTTACCTGAATAACAACTGAAGTTGTTATACACACTGTTTCCTCCGTATAAGTTATATTGTGAGTGCTACTTAATAATTAACCTGAATTAAACTTAGTATTTGAACCCTCCTTTGGCAAATAAAAATTTATAAATCACGCAATTTTAAACTTATTCTCTCCATTGACTTATGTGTGGATTACCCGCACTATTCCGTCGCACAGTCCAGACATTGATCATATATACTAGCACTCTATTTTTACTAAATGGATCGTAAGGAATTTACCTCCAGTATACCCGTTATCTTGCCATAACTTTTTAAATAAACACAATATTCTATACCTTCCATGGTGGAATTATCTCTATTTTCTCATGAGGAAAAGGGAATAATACTGTAGATATGTAGAGTTAACTACTATATTAAATAGTTTGGTGGGTCCTTGCCTCTTTCTTGGGCATAATAGGAACACACACCAATGATGATCCTTTCATGGGATTTTAACGAACGAAATAAACTAAATACGGTATAAATGCTGATCGTCCTGGCTCTGGGAAGCGATCGCTTGGGTTATAACCATACCCGAATTCTAGATTTATTTATTCCCCCTCATGGAAAATAAAGTTTTTGGGGAGATTATTTTCAATCCCTCAAAATAGATACATACAATTGTTACTAATGTGAATATTAATCATATACTGATGCTATTCGGGGCAAGACAAGCAAATACACTAATTACATAAAATTTATATTCCGGGGGTATACTTAAATCAACGTCTGTAATCAATGGATAATACAAAATAAACATAATAATTTTCACCTTTGCCAAAGAAACATTCACCAAGGAATTGGTAATATAGTATTCTGAACTAAATTAAGTGAATGCGTTAATAAATAAAAATTATTGGGAATAAATTCCGCAATTAACATAGTATAAATTTGTTTCAAACTTTAAATAAGTAATATTCTGTATAGCACTTCTCTTTAATTACTTCTGATAATTTTAACTAGATATTTTATCTATTAGGTATCTGACTTTTCTATTTTTACGCATTTAGCATATAAATTTATACCCATAATTGCCTATCATAAGTAAACACATTTTATAAAAGAAAATATTTCCATGTCAAATATAAATTTAACCTAGAATAATTAAAGGAAAACATACCTTTATGATTACAAGGTCATTTAAATACTACTTGATTATACAATCTTTAACCTGTTGATAAAAAAAAAATACATAATTTTTCAAATAAAATAAAAATTACTTAACAAGTGTTTATTATCTCTCTAGAAAAATGTTTTTCCGTTGGGCAATTTATTTAGATGAAGAATTTGATCCTTTCGTAGTTCACGAAGCAAAATCTTTAAAACAGGAAACACATTTTATTATATCATTTCTATAAAAGTTGCATCCATTCTGGTGCATTTAATAATTCAAGCAAAGAAATCATATCAGCGTTGGGTATTAATTCTTCTTTGAATTAACTTATATAATTTTGGGATCCAAGAAAGACAATACATAACTTAACATGACGAATATTTGACGATTGACGATCACATGTAGAATTATTTTCTTTTTAATATTAGCGATACGTATCATTTTTATGTAGCTAGCTGGCTTAAGAATAAAACTAATGTGCGACTTTTATGAAATATTATTATTATAAGGACTGCAGCTGACTTATGTAGATAGAAAGTTTTAATGATTCTAGTTGAGGTATAATATAACATATTATTTTAAAGTTATAATTAAGTCACTTATGTTGGTAGTTTTTTATTCCTACTCTATGAATTATAAGTCTTCTTTAATAATGAATTTTCCGTAATATGCACGCATACAAATTCTTCAATATTTGCCTTGAGAAAATTTATATTTTCTTTTTTAAAAATATATAGGTGCATAAGTAAATATCCTTTATCATTCATATTATTTCTAGATAATTTTCATTGAATAAAATATATTTTAATGTGGGGAGCTTACATTATTTTTAAATGCAGACAATGTCTGTTAGAAAGAGCGCGAAATTTTATAGTTAACTTTCCTTGGCTTTTATAATATGTCTTTTAAATTATAAATTTTCTTTTATACCATGAAAAGATAATTAAATAAGGTAAAGTTAACAAATAATTATTTATTTCCTGGAAATTATTTATATTCTTAATTTTCAACATAATGATATTTTCCGTGATTGCTGTAGTCAATACGGTCATTTTGAACTTTAACATACGATAGTATAATTTTGAGTATAAAAGCTTTATAATAGGTCGATGGTCATAGAAAAACAGAATATCCTATCAATTAAGATTAGCCAAACATGATATTATCAAACATTTATTGGACTGATATTTATTTCTGCAATAAAAAAATATAAAAAATTTGTTACCGAATTTCAGTACTGACTCCATCTTGAAAAACTAATAGCAGACTAAACTTTCTCCAGTTTTTGGCGGTCTTGTTTTATTTAGCGACCTCTTACAGAGAAAAAATCATTTAATTATACATAAACAAAAGAAAGGAAAAAAAAACTTATTACAGTTATATTTTTCTGTATGGTTTAAATGAATTACAGAGTAATTTAACAAATAATGTAAAATAATAAATATACTTAATTAACAATGTTTATTTGTGATGTATATTTCTGTATACATTACCATCTAAATAATTTTAAAAAAAATTACCAGAAGCTATTGTGTTATGATAAGATACTCAGTTCTCCCCCCTCTGTCCATCTAAAATCAATTACTGTTTATAATATGCTTTTATACTATATTAAATTGCTCTTATGGTTAATATTTTTAATTAAATTATTTATCCTCTTTTTCCAAAATGACATTAAATTACTAAATTTATTAGTTATTTGCTTAAAACATGTTAAAGTGAGTAACTAGTATATTTTA
The DNA here is from genome assembly GCA_028023455.1 of Epiperipatus broadwayi. Classification (NCBI taxonomy): domain Eukaryota; kingdom Metazoa; phylum Onychophora; class Udeonychophora; order Euonychophora; family Peripatidae; genus Epiperipatus; species Epiperipatus broadwayi. The sequence goes on from JAQFVV010012804.1 coordinate 608,938, forward strand.
TTAATCACTTAATATTATTACTATTTTATTTTTCTATTTTCTAGAAAAGATAGCATTGTTTTCCTGTGTCCTGTGGAAACGATGCTAAATAGACCAAGTGTCAATAACACTAGGTTACAATTCTCCCACCGTTAGGAAAAAATAAAAAATAAAATAACACATATATTACTAATATTTCTTATTGTATTGTTAGGTCTATATCATACTTCTCTTAGAAGTTAATAAATTCAATCTTACAGATTTAATTTTGTTTAGGATATGGTAGTAGGCTTCGGGCATTGTAGGTACCTCATGTTCCATCAGGGGTTGAGATCTTTTTTTTTATAATGCCCCGCTATCTTTACTACCCTTGTTATGTTTTCTTTAGCATCGTGGTGATACCCCTTGTAGAAGGTTGATCCTCATTTAGAACCCTTCTTTTCACTGTCGGCCTACTAATGTGGCTATGTGGTCTACTATAGGAACTCTTCCTATAATACCCCTTTTCTTTGCTTAACCTCCTTTTTCCCACATAAGACCTATCTGTAAAATTAATATTGTTTACCACAGGATGGGTGTCCCTATTTATTCTACTCCTATGATCCATATTTCTATCACTAGTTTCTAGCGCATCCAAAATCTCGACTACATCCTCTTTGTATGCCTGTCCGCCGCAATTAAGACCTGCTCGACATGTCTCGGTAAATTATGACGAATTATGCGTACAATTTGGGTTTCAGACAACGGATAAGCGGTCAACGTTTTCAGTTTGACGGCCTGACTTCGGAAAAATTGAGTGTAACTGCCTTGATTTACCTGGTACCTTTCCTGAGATATTTGGTACCTGAGGTTGTCTTGTTGGTCTTCCCCCCAAAAACTAGCTAACATGAGATATTTAAAGTCCCCATACGTTTCCGGTTTTATAAATAATGATTGCCACCAATCCTTAGAGGCAGAACATAAATGGTATGTGGCAATGGCAATTTTCTCTACCTCCGACAAATGACATAAGGTGAACAATTCGTCTAAATTTTGGAGATATTCATGTGGATTCTCCTGGTATTCTCCTTTAAAGAATTTTATTTTAAGGAATTTCAAAGCCATGGAGCTATTAATTTCGGGCTCCAACATGACTTTATGTCTGGCCTCAGTCAATGGATTATACATTGATTCAACTGGGCTGATCATTGTATGTAATTCAGAGATTACAGGTTTATTATGGTCATTATTAATTTCTTTAACCTGAGTTTCAGATACATTTCTATTATGAACAACTTTATCCCTATTAAGGTCCATAGCTTTCATATGGTTTTCTAATCCCAATTTATAATTTTGCCATTCACAATCGATTCTTGTAGAACTGTCCTTAAGGCCTACATTTAAATTTTGAATTTGTTGCTTTAACTGGTTAATAGTTTCATCTTTTTCTAACTCAAGTTTATTTTCTAGTCTTTGATATACTGTATTCTCACACTGATTCATATATTTCTCTATTTCCTCTTTAAGATCATTTTGTAATATTTGTGAATTATTCTTTACTATATCATTAAACTGTTCTACCATTCCTAGAATTTGAAGTAGCTCACTTTTTATATTTTTATTAATTTCCCATTGGGTTTCATCTTGATTTTCTAACTTAGCTATTCTGCTAGTAATCTGGCTCTGATATCCTATTGCTATATTGTCCGGTTCAAGAGTTATATTTTGGACTTCTTCTTTTAAGTTTCTATATTCACTCCTAGTACTATCTAAATCTCCTTTTACGCCTTCTATTTTCTTATTAACTTCACTATCTAATTCTTCATATTGGCTTATGAATTCCTGCCGAATCATTTCGACCATAATTTTGGCCCTCTCCGCATTTATTTTTATTTCTTTATTAACTCTTGTTTCTAGTTTTTCGGAGGCCACTTTTGACTCTCCTATATGGTACTTTAACTCTCCCTTTAGGTCTTTGATCTCCTGTACGTGATTGTCCAATTTACTGTCCAAATTTTGAATTTGATTCTTTAATTCACTGTTTGAATTTTTAATTTGACTTTCTAATTTAATTTCTAATTCAACATTTGAATTTCTTATTTGACTTTCTATTTTACTTTCTAATTCCATATTGGAATTTTTAATTTGACTTTCTATTTTACTTTCTGAATTTCGGATTTGACTTTCTATTTTACTTTCTAATTCCATATTGGAATTTTTAATTTGACTTTCTATTTTACTTTCTGAATTTTGGATTTGTGTAGACAAATTTTGTAATATTGTAAGTATTTGGATTTTCTCATCCCCAGGTAGATCTTTATCTACTTTAGCTTTTTTCGGACTAACTTCATCTAAAGATTCTTGTTCCTCTCTTACTTCTACGTGAAAATGTGGAGTTTGGGTATCTGGTGATTGGAGCTCTTGAGATTCTCCCAAATCCTCTGACATATCCTGACTATCTTGGTCTTCACTCATACTTAATATTTAACTTTTTCTATTTTTTTAACAGTACTGAAATTAGTAATAAACTATTAATAATATTGATAAGTAATTATTGAAAAGATATCCTGTCTCTATGCCTCTCCTATCAAAAACAATCTACACCAAAAACCATGTTCTAATATTTACTATCTCTAAAGTCCCAACATTAACTACCGAATATTCTTTTCTCATATGCTACTTGGTCCATAGAAATCTCACCAAACCATTACGTATTATGGTATAAGTGCCAATCATACCACTAGACAAGCAGATCATCATAAATACCAAATCATTATAATATTATATGGAATTACCTGCAGACCACAACATTATAACAATAAAAAAAATTTATTTATTCAGTGGCAAAAGATTCTGTCTTAAAATAAACATTCATATAATTTTTTATGACTAAAGAAACAATTTATCAATGGCAAACATTTTCAATCAATGAACAATTAATTCATTCACGTGCAAATACTATTTATATTTATTTCAAGAAACTTTTACCAAATTCTTCGTGGCCAACTCTAGCCATCGAAGGCCCCTGTAGTTGGGCGCCATTTCTAACCTAAGAAAATGAAGAAGACGATGTTCCTATCCAGAATAAATATGACGTACGGGCTATTTCTAACCCGGTAACATCAGTAAGCGGATTCTATTAAAGCGCATTTGGACGCTTCCTTCTGATGCTGCGGGTTGCAAACCCTATATATTACTTATCTAAGATAATGTTGATTAATATAGCTCTTCGTTAGGTTAGTTATATAATTCAGCTACAGAGATATGCAGTTCAGACAGAGAGAGAATAAAAAAATAATTATCATTAATAAAATAGATTTAATACAATTTAGAATAAACTAACATTCTCTCTCTATCTAAAATACATTCTCTGAGCTATAAGTACTTGCACTGTTCGACAATGATGATGATGATTTTATTTCATTGTTGATATTACTGACTAAAATACAACATTCAGCAATTTGCCAATATGATCTCAATATTCTATTAATATACAATTAAAAGTTTCCATCTCTTTAGCCATGCCACACTTGTAATATTAATCATACTGAATTAATTCTTTCTTTAAGAGCATTTATGATACTGACACTAATCTCAGGGTTCTCTGTTATATTTACTAAAATGCTCGGCAGTATTGTGTTGTCCAATAGAACTGACATTCTGGTTGGCTATAGAAAACATTTAACTTATTTAAATTCCAGGTGTCTTCATCCACATATCAACTATTATAATATTTAACGAGATGATAAACCTATTCAATAACAACGCATAATTTTGAATAATACTGCCAATTTATAATCCAGAATCTCAGTCAGAATGATGAAGAGACAAGGGTGCTTTTGTGTCCTTCCATCACCCATGACAACACAATAATTAAACTAAGATTTATTACTTAGAAATTTCACTTAAATGTGTATGGAACAAAGTGTAACCAAAACCTACTAGTTTTGGAATAAAGTGATTTTACACACACATAAAATAAAATGTTTTGGTCTGAAGTTTCAATTCCATAAATAATTCTTATTAAATTAAAAATATAATGAAATATTCTGATCTGCAATAAAATTGTCTATCTAGTGTATTTAATTTGAGATTTCATAAATAATTTTGGGACTCAAGCAAGTATTGCAAGTATTATGCAGATACACTTTTATTTAGCACACAAGAAAAATGACTCAAAACAGCTTTTAATAAGACTATATTTATTATTAAATTTCAACAATATTCCAATTTATTCTTACAATTTAACAAAAACAATCCCTTAGGATTAACATAATAAACCAAAAATATACACTTTAGTTGATCCCATATGGATAAAACAAAATAATAACTAATAGTAATTTGTCTATGCTTTTAGACCTAGATTTGAACTACTTCTTCATCTTCGTTATAAATTTACTCAGATTAAATATAACAAAATAAATATTATTATCGATACATTAACTTATCAGTTTAGTGTATCTTATAAGAACGGCTGCTTAACTTTATTAACTACAATTTGTTTTAAAATAAAAATAATTGGATTCTAGGCAATGCGTACAAATGATTATTATAATTATATCTTTAATTAAATGATAGTTTTTAATTTAGATAACTGATTATAATTTATGGGTTATTTATAAGAAGTTACACTTATTATTTTTAATTTTTACCTGAATAACAACTGAAGTTGTTATACACACTGTTTCCTCCGTATAAGTTATATTGTGAGTGCTACTTAATAATTAACCTGAATTAAACTTAGTATTTGAACCCTCCTTTGGCAAATAAAAATTTATAAATCACGCAATTTTAAACTTATTCTCTCCATTGACTTATGTGTGGATTACCCGCACTATTCCGTCGCACAGTCCAGACATTGATCATATATACTAGCACGCTATTTTTACTAAATGGATCGTAAGGAATTTACCTCCAGTATACCCGTTATCTTGCCATAACTTTTTAAATAAACACAATATTCTATACCTTCCATGGTGGAATTATCTCTATTTTCTCATGAGGAAAAGGGAATAATACTGTAGATATGTAGAGTTAACTACTATATTAAATAGTTTGGTGGGTCCTCGCCTCTTTCTTGGGCATAATAGGAACACACACCAATGATGATCCTTTCATGGGATTTTAACGAACGAAATAAACTAAATACGGTATAAATGCTGATCGTCCTGGCTCTGGGAAGCGATCGCTTGGGTTATAACCATACCCGAATTCTAGATTTATTTATTCCCCTCATGGAAAATAAAGTTTTTGGGGAGATTATTTTCAATCCCTCAAAATAGATACATACAATTGTTACTAATGTGAATATTAATCATATACTGATGCTATTCGGGGCAAGACAAGCAAATACACTAATTACATAAAATTTATATTCCGGGGTATACTTAAATCAACGTCTGTAATCAATGGATAATACAAAATAAACATAATAATTTTCACCTTTGCCAAAGAAACATTCACCAAGGAATTGGTAATATAGTATTCTGAACTAAATTAAGTGAATGCGTTAATAAATAAAAATTATTGGGAATAAATTCCGCAATTAACATAGTATAAATTTGTTTCAAACTTTAAATAAGTAATATTCTGTATAGCACTTCTCTTTAATTACTTCTGATAATTTTAACTAGATATTTTATCTATTAGGTATCTGACTTTTCTATTTTTACGCATTTAGCATATAAATTTATACCCATAATTGCCTATCATAAGTAAACACATTTTATAAAAGAAAATATTTCCATGTCAAATATAAATTTAACCTAGAATATTTAAAGGAAAACATACCTTTATGATTACAAGGTCATTTAAATACTACTTGATTATACAATCCTTAACCTGTTGATAAAAAAAAAATACATAATTTTTCAAATAAAAAAAAAATTACTTAACAAGTGTTTATTATCTCTCTAGAAAAATGTTTTTCCGTTGGGTAATTTATTTAGATGAAGAATTTGATCCTTTCATAGTTCATGAAGCAAAATCTTTAAAACAGGAAACACATTTTATTATATCATTTCTATAAAAGTTTCAACCATTCTGGTGCATTTAATAATTCAAGCAAAGAAATCATATCAGCGTTGGGTATTAATTCTTCTTTGAATTAACTTATATAATTTTGGGATCCAAGAAAGACAATACATAACTTAACATGACGAATATTTGACGATTGACGATCACATGTAGAATTATTTTCTTTTTAATATTAGCGATACGTATCATTTTTATGTAGCTAGCTGTTTTAAGAATAAAACTAATGCGCGACTTTTATGAAATATTATTATTATAAGGACTGCAGCTGACTTATGTAGATAGAAAGTTTTAATGATTCTAGTTGAGGTATAATATAACATATTATTTTAAAGTTATAATTAAGTCACTTATGTTGGTAGTTTTTTATTCCTACTCTATGAATTATAAGTCTTCTTTAATAATGAATTTTCCGTAATATGCATGCATACAAATTCTTCAATATTTGCCTTGAGAAAATTTATATTTTCTTTTTTAAAAATATATAGATGCATAAGTAAATATCCTTTATCATTCATATTATTTCTAGATAATTTTCATTGAATAAAATATATTTTAATGTGGGGAGCTTACATTATTTTTAAATGCAGACAATGTCTGTTAGAAAGAGCGCGAAATTTTATAGTTAACTTTCCTTGGCTTTTATAATATGTCTTTTAAATTATAAATTTTCTTTTATACCATGAAAAGATAATTAAATAAGATAAAGTTAACAAATAATTATTTATTTCCTGGAAATTATTTATATTCTTAATTTTCAACATAATGATATTTTCCGTGATTGCTGTAGTCAATACGGTCATTTTGAACTTTAACATACGATAGTATAATTTTGAGTATAAAAGCTTTATAATAGGTCGATGGTCATAGAAAAACAGAATATCCTATCAATTAAGATTAGCCAAACATGATATTATCAAACATTTATTGGACTGATATTTATTTCTGCAATAAAAAAATATAAAAAATTTGTTACCGAATTTCAGTACTGACTCCTTCTTGAAAAACTAATAGCAGACTAAACTTTCTCCAGTTTTTGGCGGTCTTGTTTTATTTAGCGACCTCTTACAGAGAAAAAATCATTTAATTATACATAAACAAAAGAAAGGAAAAAAAAAAAAACTTATTACAGTTATATTTTTCTGTATGGTTTAAATGAATTACAGAGTAATTTAACAAATAATGTAAAATAATAAATATACTTAATTAACAATATTTATTTGTGGTGTATATTTCTGTATACATTATTGTCTAAATATTTTAAAAAATTACCAGAAGCTATTGTGTTATGATAAGATACTCAGTTCTCCCCCCTCTGTCCATCTAAAATCAATTACTGTTTATAATATGCTTTTATACTATATTAAATTGCTCTTATGGTTAATATTTTTAATTAAATTATTTATGCTCTTTTTCCAAAGTGACATTAAATTACTAAATTTATTAGTTATTTGCTTAAAACATGTTAAAGTGAGTAACTAGTATATTTTATTAATCACTTAATATTATTACTATTTTATTTTTCTATTTTCTAGAAAAGATAGCATTGTTTTCCTGTGGAAACGATGCTAAATAGACCAAGTGTCAATAACACTAGGTTACAATATATATATATATATATATATATATATATATATATATATGCCATACCAGGATCCTATCCAGATGTTACACTCTCTTCCAATGTAAGATCAGGGAAGCCATTGAAATACTTAAAAAGCCAAATTGTATGAACAAACGTGATGATACGTGTAAACTTCTTTCTACTTGAAAGATTTTTAAAAAAAAAAACATATTACTTTGAATATTTTCTGTCTTAGTTTTTCAATTTTATATACCTGGTTTTTTTTTCTATAAGTGGAACTTTAAAATTGTTATAAATGAGTGCTTGCAGAACCTCTACAACTATCTTTTATAATATTTTATTCATCACTCAGTTGATGGCTTGTGTGATCAAGTCAAAATAACAGCACATTTATAAGCTGAATCATACCTGGATGAATCCATAAGATATATCATTGATGTTTGTAGTCTCTGAAAATCATATCAACAGATATATATATATATATATATATATATATATATATATATATATATATATATATATATATATATATATATATATATATATATATATATATATATATAATTGTAAGGAAATCAAGTCATACATTGCATGACTTAATTAACAAGCTTGTATTACAAATGTTATATAATGAGCATGAATAGCTCTTCACAAGCTTTTCTGCAATATCTCTATTTCCAGATCAATTTCTAGTTGCTGGCTGTTGAGGTGCTAGGATATTCAGACATTAAATCTAAATATACCAGCTCAAACCCGGCGTTTATCTAATAATTAATTATTGACTAGAAAATCTGAAAATTTCACAATCTATATGTTTTCAAGTTCAGCTATCTAACTGAAATAGTTTTACTCTTGAGGTTATGATGTTATATTGCTAAAATTATTAATATATGGTGTACCTGAACTTAGTTCAGTCCCATATGGCAATTTAAGTTGTGTAGCTGGGATTTGAAGACATATAAATGTCTGAAAATTTTAGATTTCATATTTAATAGTTAACTATCAGATAAATTCTGAGCTTGAGCTGGTATTTTTAGATCTAAGGTGTGAATATCCTAGCACCCCACAGATGACAGCCAGCCGTTACAAACAAGTCTGGAGATAGGGATATCTGGAAAAGCTTGTTAAGAGCTATTAACACCATTATATAACATTTATAATTATATGATTAACTATAATTATTCCCATTAAAATATAATAAATTAAAAGCAATAAATACCAATTCTGTATAAATGAAGAAATCCTTGAAAATATTACATAAAGTCTGCTGGCATTTTAAAGCTGAACAGCATTATTAAAGACAACATTGTATTCAAAACAATAATGGTCATATTTGACAATATTTCTCGGGACTAAAAATGTATCAAAGGTGTATTTAATATTTTAAAGGTTTTCTCTGAAAATATAGTAATAGTATTTTCTTTAACTTGATAACTCTTGTATTTGTTGAAAACCTTTCGGTGCTTCTCTCAGAAAAAGTTTGGTGGTTCCATCACTTTAGATCACTGTTTTACAGTTATCGTAACTATTATTTAGTTTACAGCTTGTATTTCTAATGTAGATTATGTGGTACTGCTTTTATTAACTTTTTTAACATTAAACCTCCGAGAATAGGTGGATTCATTCTATTCTTGAACCTTGGTTAAACATTTAGAGTGCTTTTAATTCATTGTGTGAGAAGGTTGATTTACTCCATTTGTTTATTTATATACAATGAGTTATGTTCAATGTAGTTTATGTATTAAGTCTTATTTAATTCTTATAATCAACTGTTAAAAGAGAGATTCTGACTTCAGCATTGTATAATTGATTATTAGTTTAAAAATTATTAAGAGCCATATGTCATTTGGCTATGTTAATGCCACTCTGAAATATCACTAACATTGCCAAAGATATGCTTATAAATATCAGAGCCCCAAGAATTGGTGGATTCATTCTAATCTTGACTCTTTGCTCAAATTTAGAATTCTCTTATTTCATAGCCTGAGGCAGAGTAATTTGCTCCTTTTGTTTATATTGAAATAGTCAGTTTCATCCATCTGCCCGTTTCACTTATTTTACCCACACATCTATCTATATGCCAGGTTTAAACCCTCTCAGAGTACCCATTCAAATAACATTAAATTACTATATATGCAGAATCATATATATATATGTGTGTGTGTGTGTGTGAGCAGTATGTCTGTAATTTAATAGTATATGTATAGATTACAGATATGTATTCATTTTATAAATATTTCTAATTTAGGAAATATTTTAGTTTAAATTATTGTTATGTTATTGGTATATTTTACAGATATATATATTCAATTAAAAATATTTCTAGTTTAAGAAATTCATTTTATAAATATTTCTAGTTTGAGAAATATTTTAGCTTAAATTATTTAGACAATTTTATTGATATATTATTCAAATCGCATATGTATATTTCCTGTTATTCTGCACTTATGGTTATAAAATAAGTCTTCTACTAATTACGAAAGTAACTTTGTCAAAATAACATTTGATCTTGTAAACAGATTTTAAAGTAGGTCACGCATTGGTCCTAAAATAGTGTGGACTTGATTTGTAAATATAAAATGTTAATAACAAAATAACACAGGAAAACAAAATCTCAATTACTGGTTATAACTATTACATATGGTTTGCTAAAATAAATAAATGGACTTTTCAACTACATTCAAGCTCATAAAAATTAACAGGTGGACAGAGTTTAAAAAATATAAATACTTAAAGTTTTGTTACCAAGGACCGATTATATATATATATATTAAGTGAACTATAAGCTGAACCTATGCCGGTTTTACCTTCAAAATGATCGAGTAGTACAGCGACAAATCACCGTTCTTCTTAGCCGGAGAATGGAGAAGAACTTTGTGGTCTGATGAAACCTATTGCCATAACCAGCAAAAGTAGCCCTTGGAAAATCTCTATTGACTTTAAATCATCATCAAAAGTGTCATCTTAATATCCTCCCAAGTGCTTCAAAACTAATTGCAATGGAAAACAACAGAATGGTAAATTTTCTCTCAGAGCTCTGTTTATAAACTGTGACTTTTAATTTTTTTTTTTAAAAGCTAGCTATTTAATAAACCTGCCTTTCCTAAACAACTTTATTAAAATCTACAAAGAAGATTGTTAAATGCTAAATTTTGCCTGATAGTAAAATGTTAAATCTTGCCTGATTGTAAAACTCGAATTCTCTTTTAAAATGTAAAACTCTAATAATCTATTTTGGATATATAATTTCCTGCGATCTGTTTATGCCTATTTCTAAAATCTATTTAATTTATTCTATGATTTTATCATTTTAATAATATATGTATTTAATATGCCAAATGACTCAAAACTGCAAGTATTTATAAATATAATTTCAGCTTATCGATTTGCGAAGATAATTTCAAATCTTCGCTATAATAAATATTAAATAATTGAATTATTATTCTTTATTCTCACTCACTGTTTCGAGATCATATTATCTTACTGATTAAGTTTTGGGTATTAATACTACAATAATCAGTTACCTAGTTATTTTATGTAGTTTGCTTAATTCTAGTTATGAATTATAACTATTTATATATGTAACTCACACATCATAGGAACCAGCCAGAGAGATATTCTCAAAGCATATTTTAATGTTTTATTCATAATCACCCTGCAAATATGCCTTATCCTCCTTAGATGTATATATGTTGAGATGCAGGTGATAATATTAAACTAGGTTACTAATTAATTTAGTCCCTAAATAGTATATTTAAAATACTAAATTTGAGAACTGGATTGTATAGATATGCAAATAGGCGCTATCTAATTTTAAGGCACGATAATATAACTTTATGCATTTGTGTTATATATATGTATAAGTTGTGGATGTGTCCTTACAAAGTGCAATGTACACTTATCTGCTTGCTGCATGATTCTTGATGATGTGCTGGTGGAGGCCACATTCATCCACTTTAGTTCGGGTTCAAGCACACTTTTAGAACTAGGGTTCACGGACCTAGATGATTCATAATGCTTATCTGATTGCCTGAACTACTAATGTTCCTATTTGTGGCAAGTTGAGCGGTTTTAAGGCAAACCAAGCATTCGATGCTGAAGTCCATGAATAATGACCCATTCGCACGTTTGAGCTTAATTAATATTTTAATATGTGCCATAGAGTATATAAGTAAACCTATTATAAGCCAGTTTTCTCTTCTTTTATATTAAATGCTTATCTAGCATTAGAGTATATCTTAATCTAGGTTAACATGCTAACCTGCGTATCTCTGAGCCTAATTATGTGCTCAATTTAACTTTGTATAGATAGACACCACAGGAGCGCTATTACGTTAGTTATATAACTTTGGCTATAAAGTTCCGTATGATCTATCAGACTACATTAGGGCTAGAAATTTGGCATATTAATATAGGCATAAAAATCCAATACCACACTACACTTTATTAAATGCTTATAATGAGATATGTAACATTAATCTCATTAGTTATCTAACACCTGCAAGCATAATATCTCACGTTCCCATGACATAATTTTGTATATTTTGATTTATTATTTGTTATTGTTTTATTAAATTAATAATATTTAAAATTATAACTCATTTTCATAATTTTATTGTCCATGAGTTAATTTTATCCAACTCTAGATTTAATTGCACATACACCATTTCATATATATGTAGATCAGTCTGTTAAGTTCTATAATTAATTACTTAGCCATATGTGTATTGTACCGGTCAAGCTAGCACATTCGCGCAACAGAATCCAGAGCCCAAGCAAAGATACCAAGCCGACCAGTATGAGATGGTTAGATCTCGAGACTGACCGCACTTCAACTCCTTCACCTGTGCTCCAAGACTCACTACCCTATGGATGACCACCTTGAAGATACATATAGATATCATTTTAACCGCAAGCCGACATAGGTCAGGGAGAAGCAATGAGACTCATAACAAAAAAAATGGAATTTATCAACTCTATATATTTAAAACTAATTAATGCAAAGGAAATCATATATATAATATAAAGAATTTTGAATTGGATTGAAATAAATAAGATCGAGAGCAAAGTAATTGGTTAAATTGTATGTTTATTTTTGCAGATTAAATTTGATGATTTTTATATATACCACTTTTGCATTTTACAATCAAAATGCGCGTAGCATCTAACATTTTTGGAGAGCGCTTTAACCTTCTCTCCTTACAATTAAAATTATTTTACATTTGTTGTGCTATTTGATGAAATTAAATATTGTTTTCATCATTTGCTTTATTATCTTATTGATCAGTCACTGCATTGTAGCTATGGGGCAGATTATGCTAATCCCTCTTATTTCATGGTTTTCAGCTAAGTAATCAGACGAAGCCTTGTTTTCACATATATGTGAAACATTTAAAGTCAAATTTGTCTATAATATTATTATTTCAAACTATTGTGCATGAGACCAAAACTAGCTCTTGAATATGTCAGACAATGGCTGAAACTTAATTTAAGGGAGGAAGAGTTGGCAACAAAAGAACCAATGCGCTATAGCGCTGGTAAACAGTTATAATAAATGTTGCTCTACGGATGGATTAATATTTAGGGTTTTGTGATCAACACCGGAGCCCTATGACCGATCGCTATGCTGCTAAAGAGGGTTGGGGTAGCTAACACTATTGCCTGGAATTTGACGTCAGGTCTTATCCGTGTGCGACCCAAGGAGTGTAAGAGGGATGGCCGTTCCGAGTCCCATCTTAAAGAAAAACGCAACATAACGAGAAAGTTTAAATGTATAATAAAATTATCACATCCGCCAAGCAAAAGAGTTGAAATAATTTAATATCTAGCCACGAGAACGATAGCTAATCAGTGTAATCATTAGCGCACACTCTAATATAGCATTTTAATGATCAGATGCTATACGTGGGCGTACTTTTAAATATTCTTTGCTTTCTAGCTTCACTCTCAAATAACACATTTGATTACATGATTAATAAAAAAAACAAAGGGGGAAAAGTATATTTGGAGGGCTTTTACAAAATGAAATAAATAACAAATATACTTATTCAAGGCTTGGATATTGCTTAGTGAAAATTAAATTGAAATTTACCTTGAGTTAAAACAAGATTCCCATTTTACAATTGCCAACAAATTATTAAATAATCAATGTCAAAATAATAATCAGCACATAGCCCATTTTGACAGTTATTTAAGAGGGTTTCGAAACAGCGTGCATTAAGCTACGATAAATAATTATTAAATGAAGAGGGGTCATTCTCTCTTCTCTTTATTATTAATATTGAATGCCCACTGTTTCGAGGCATTAGCATGTAATTTATATTTTAAAATACAAAAAAAAAATAAAGAAACCATAGTCACAACTGCAGTGAGAAAATTGAAAATAAAATTATTAAAATCATTTAGTTAGGAAACATTGGAAAATAGGTCAGAATTATATAATTAAACTTAAGAATAAAATTTTACATTTAGCAATCTACTTGAATTCAAGATTTTAGAATTAAAATAAATTTTATAAGTCTAGACTTAAAGAAAAATTAATATATTGAACTGCAGTTAGAAATGGTGATGTTACCGGTCATCTTGTAGTACTTGAGCTGGAGTTACGGGAGTCTTTGTGGCGGCTTGCGGCATCATCTTCTTCCCACGGTTAGAGCGGAGATGTTATGGCGGCATACTGGTGATGGTGGTTTTTGGATGGAAGTAAAAGCCCGTCGCCTTCACAGATCTGGAGCTTAGCCAAGGCTGCCTGTTTTAGCCCGACATTTTCTCTCGAACAGATATAAAAATTATTCACTTAACTGGATGTCAAAATGTTCACGGTTGCTTTTGGTTCAGGATACACGCTGGATTCAAAAGCTTAAAGATGATCAAAGAAGGCAAAAATTCACAGATGTAGCATTCCAGCTGTATAGATTTCAAAAAATTCAAAGCTGTCCAGGTTTCAAAAAAGTAAAGATCTAAGATGGCTCCTCCACTTTACATGGCCTTTTTAAAAATGATCGCCTTATCAGCCCACACACCTTGGAATTTCCTCTCCATCAAGATTAAAAAATTTTTTTATTTGCTTATGAAATTAGTGGTTGATTTCAAACATGCTGACATTCCTTTTAGGTGTTATAACTTTTCTCTGATTATCAAATTTTTAATTAAATCGAATTTTAATCAGTTTAATCCGATATTATACCGATTTTATTTTAATTAGTCAGGAATTTTGTTCTGATTTTATAATTTATGTGTAAAATCTCTGCTGTAAACTTATTTTAATTAGCGAGGTCTCCAAAATATTTTAGAATCAATTAGCTAGATTATTTTAAAATTGGCTTTTCTTTTTAGAAACCTAAGGCAGGTGTGGCATATACTGATACGATTGTTTACAGCAAAACTTTACTAAACTTTTAATTCTATGAAAATACTTTTATTTTTAGAAAAAAAAAATCTTTTTTCTTTTTAAAAAGAAACTTGTCAGCGCATTGGCAATCAATCACCCTTTCACTGTGTTTTTACATTAAATTGGTTTATAATAAAAATGAAACTTAAAATTTAATAAATACCTCAATCACGCCACTAGGCTATATATATTCAATATAGGTGGATTATATTCCCACATACAAATTTAAATAATGAATTATTAAATTGACGCTACCTTATTACTGTACTAAAATAGTTTAAAAATATTACGTGACAAAAATTATACGCTATAACTCTGGCAATACTATTCAATTATAGCGTTCTTTCGTATGTGCATATATAATGCTGTTTATATAAAGCCGTGATTGCAATTTTTAGCCTACAAATCTTAATTTAGACTTATTAAACAGGTTTGAACTTTGCACAGACGAGTGGGTTATTAGGATGGTTGGTGAAACGGTGAGGGATTTGAAGACAACCATTTCAGTATATGTCTGACCAAATCAGTGATAATCTAGTTAATTTATGAGTCTCTTGTTTCACTGGGGGTGACTGCTGGACTGAGGGTAAATTGAGTGTCTGTGTAAGTTGAGGAATGTCATCAATATGGTATTAAATCATTGTGCAGAGGTGAAAGGATTGAATGTTGGTCGGATTCTGGATCCCAGTATCCAGATTTGATCAGCTTTAGTGTATTTTGCCTGTGTTCTAGATTTTGTTGCATGGAGGGACAATTCTTACCATTACAATATATATATAAACAAAACAAGTTATAAATTTCATAACTTGCTTTTAGCTTGCATTTTATGATCACTAGATGGAGCTTTACCAATTTTGTTAGGAGCTATTGGTAAAGTTCCATCTAATGATATATATATATATTATTTAATATTTTCATAATTATATGTTGTAAATAAAGTCCTTTTTACATTCCTGAAGTTTCAGCAAAATATCATTCATCGTTGTCAAGATTAAGATTTTAATGAAGAATGTCTTAAGTAATAATGAGATTAAGCTTGGAATAAAGAACAATTATTCTTAAATATATATGATGGTTGATGATTCAGAAAGATTAACATTTTTTTTATTTCTTTCAGTTTTACAATTAATTGATTTCAAGTTCATTTAAAAAACAAAAAAACAAACAAGTGGTTTCCTCAAGATGGGAATATGTTGTGCTTCATCACATTTATTTAAATCACCTATTCTTTTTAATACTTTAAGAGACTCTCTCATGGTTTTCAAATCATACATTTCCAAATTAGTAAATATTTTAGCATTATCAAAATAAGATATATGACCAATTTCTAAAAAAATGTGAAGTAAAAGCTTAAGTATTTAACTTTTGATTGAAGGCATTTTATGCTCTCCAATTTTGACATTAATTCATTTATTGGATTGACCTATATAGATTTTGAACTTTGGGAACATGGAATTTCATAGACATCTTGGTATAGCAAAAGTACTCAATCTTTAGGTTTACTAGGAAAAAATACCAAAAAACTTTATATATATATTGCAACATTACATTTTGTTACCAATGCTATTATAGTCTACAAGGTATGAATTGTTCAAAAAGTTTCTTTATTATATATCTTATAATAGATAGGATGATCAAGTGATCAGTGTAAAACCAAGAATGAACTTGTATAAGCTCAATATGCAAGGGGATAATCATTTGTATTCTTTTTAGACTTCAAATATTAGTTTTTGAATATTTTCAAATATTAAATATTGCATTTCTTGATAACAATTTAACAAACAATTAGTGAATCGTTTTAGTGATGGCTATAAATTGAGGTACACAGAATAGTGTTTATAAATGA
>JAQFVV010012804.1:630749-646620 GCA_028023455.1 Epiperipatus broadwayi
GCATTCTTCCAATCATCCGGTACATCTTTATCATTTAGACATTTAGTTTATAACTTTGCTAAAAAAAAATTTATTCCTTCACCTGCTTCTTTTAATATATCAATTATAATTCCATCATTACCTGGAGTTTTTCATTTTTTCATACATTTAATTGCATGTCTCACTTCTTCATTTAAAATTCTGGGCAATTCGGAAGATGTAATAGATACAGGGGGTACTTGTTCTTTATTACTTTATAATTCTTGATAAAAATCTTTTACCAATTTCATGATGTCATCTCTCTTTTTAGTAATAATTCCATCTTTTTTTTTTATTGCAGATATAAATTTCCTACCAATACCAAAATAATGTTTTACATTCTTGAGACTTTTATTTTCTTCTACAGCTTTCCTTGCTAGTTCACAGTTATACTTCCTTATATCATTTTCAACTCTTTTCCGCACCATTTTACAAAATTCGAGATATTCAGTTCTTTTTAATGCATCATTTTTGTATATCTTCATATTTCTTCTTTTCTTCATAAATTCTCTAGTCTCAGTAGAAATTTTATTGGTCAATTGCTACTTTTTTCTACCAGCTATCTTTGTTGCAGTTTTTAAAAGTGGATCAATTATTTTCATATTAATTTTATTCAAATCTGAATCATGTTCAAAATCTACTAATAACTTGAAACCGATTTGTAAGTTCTAATTTAAATTCATTACAATGTTTCTGAAGATTAGGAATATCAACTGTAAATATTGTTTTTCTTAATAATTTTTGTCTCTCTAGTATTACATTAACACGTATCTTACACCTTACTAATCGATGACCACTTCCTCTGTTAAATTTATTAAGAACATTACATTCTTGAAATATATATTTCCTGTTAGTCAAAATATAATCCAATTCTCCTGTACCTTCATTTGGATGCTTCCATGTCCATTTCCTTTTAACATTTTTCTCAAAAAAAAAAAATTCATAATATAAAGTTTTTCTTTTTCTGCAAACTCCACAAGTCTATGTCCTCTCTCATTTCTATTACCATAACCAAAATTACCTACAACACTTTCATCTTTCGTTTGTTTACCAATTCTAGCATTAAAGTCTCCCATAACAATTTTAAAATGTTGTTTACTCTGATCAAAAGCCTTTTGTACATCCATATAAAAATCTTCTACTACTTCATCACTATGAGAACTTGTTAGGGCATAAACCTGAATTATCTGCATTTGGTATCTGCTATTAAGTTGTATAACTAATCTTGCCACTCTGTCCGATGCACCATCAATCTCCACAATATTGTTCTTCCACTTTTTATTTATAAAGAATCCTACTCCACTTGTATTTCCAATATTTGTGCCTTTATAGTAGAGTATATGTCCACTTTTTAAATCAATTGTTTCTTCGCCTTTTCTTCTAACTTCACAAAGTCCAATAATGTCCCATTTAATATAAGACAGTTCTTCTAATTCTTGCAATCTTCCTTCACTTGAAAGTGATCTGCAGTTGTAAGTATCTAAATAAAAAGTTGTCATCAAATGGCAGCCTGAGTCTGCAATCAGGGGATTCTTAGCACCCACCACCTTTGGCCACCAACCTCTGCCTCGGTTGGTGACTTTACAGCCTCCTGGGAATAAGGGTCATGCTTTATTTTTGTCTGTCATAATTGTATATATGTATTGGAAAAATATTTATCATTTACATAAACATTCATTCTGCCTTATCAGGCACTGAGAAGAAAGACCATGGTGTTTCTTGATCTTAAACTCAGAGATAAAAAGTCAATAAACTCACCATGCTGGCTAATGCATGTTGATGAGCAGCCCATCTATGTTCGTATACTATATGAATAATCACATAGTAATAACAGCTGCAACGACAAGAACATAAGGGGTGGACCTTAGGAATTTGCCCTGCTCGGTTCCTTAAAGGCCTCCAAGAGGAATCAAAGGGTCTCCTTTCACTTAATAGAAAACTCCTTTCTGATTTGTATTTATTATTATTATTTTGTTTTATTTACATGAAATAAACAATTTTGTTATTTTTGTATATGGTATTATTCTTTGATCGTCATTTTGATACTATTTCCGTTCAGGTCAAGATATCCCACTGCTAATTCATTTAAAGTTACTTAAATATTTTTAAATATAGAAGATTTGTACTCAGACTTTCAAGCAATCTTTAGCTATCTCATACTACTGATACACATGACCATACACATATAGAAAAGATAAATAATCACCAATATACGTTCCTACTGAACCAGCACTCATCAGTGCCCAGATTATATTAAGATAGCAAATCTTCATACTTTAATGGACAGACTTCAATCTACTCCAACATCCAACTCTTCAGCCATGCCTGTATTTCAAATCTTACACATTAAGCCTGCATTCTTCCCATCCCTCTGAGTCAGAGTGACTTGAGATCAACCTGGGCATAACAACAATATTGGCATCAATGGAATTGGGGTTTTCTATCATCAAATTTTCAATAGTATGAATGTCTGAAGAATAGATTGAAGCCTGACTATTGAAGATTTGTTATCTTAATATAAACTGAGCACTGATTATATATATATATATATATATATATATATATGTGTGTGTGTGTGTGTGTGTGTGTGGGAGATGATAATCTGGACCAACTAATGAGCATGAAATAGTATATTGGTGAATATTTATCTTTCTACATGTGTGTGGTAATGTATATCAGTACTATGAGATAGTGTAGATAGTTGAAGGTTGCTTGAAAGTCTGAGTTTAAATCCCCTATATTTACAATTAAGTTCCAGTTATATGAAGAATGCCTGTATTTCAATTTGTCTGAAGGTTTGTAATGATGGTATATTATAAGATGTGATATGTTGGACTATTTCCATCATTTATGAGTGAATGTTGAATGTATAGAAAGATTTAAACTTTATTTAAACTTTCCAAACACAAACAACTTGTTAGTAATAACAAAAACGAACAATACAGGTTAGTAATTACACAACGTTTCGAGTAGTATTATTCTCCTCTTCTTCAGGTGTTGCTGGCCTATATGCACAGTGACAATATTAACTTAGAAGTTGAACTCGCACCTTTAGATTCTACCAACTGAGCTATTCTGTCAAAGGCAACAATAATAGAAATTTGATATATTTATATATGAGGGTTGGTTCAAATCCTCCTGAGTCCTCCAATTTTTTTTTCCTAAGCGCACTTATATATATACATATATGTTAATTCTAATATTTTAATGGATAAATGAATTCATAATATTATTTTCAGAGCTTTCATGTTATAAAAATATAATAGTTAAATAGCTGACGTTCTAGTACAATAACAAGTACATATTCTAATGACTTGAGAAAGAAAAAGCTCTGAGGAAAGTATCTGTTATTGTACTGAAATATCAGCGATTTAGCCATTATATTTTTATAACACGAAAGCTCCCGGAAATAATTCTATGAATATATATATAAAACCAGGACACAATCCCGTAATACATTTTTAAAAAACCACTTACTTTCAATACCAAAGGATGTATTTATAGGATTGATGTACTCATATTCTAGAGGAATGATACATATAATAAGAATAATATATAAAAAATACTTTTTTCTTTTCTTTCATAATACCAAAATTAATAAATCGAAAGAAAACACTTTATGAAAAAAAAAGTTACATATATAAATAGTTACATATAATGATAACCAAATAATACTTAACGTAATCTTGATAGAATCAATGTTCCTCACTACTGAAAACTTTCATTCTTAATAATTAATGCTTACTTTAAGGCTTTAGAGAAAGAGAGAGAAATGTACTTTTATAGTAATAATAGTAATAATAATCAACTCGTAGCAGTTAATTTACTATGTAACCACTAGTGTTGTATTCTTTTGAGACAATAAAGGTCTTTTGAATAATAATAATAATAATAATAATAATAATAATAATAATAATAATAATAATAATAATAATAATAATAATAATAATAATAATAATAATAATAATAATAATAATAATAATAATAATAATAATAATAATAATAATAATAATAATAATAATAATAATAATAATAATAATAATAATAATAATAATAATAATAATAATAATAATAATAATAAACGAATTGGTCAGAGTTATTAAAAAAAAATTATATTACCAGGTATTTCTTCTTTTTCGATGTAGAAACCATTTCAGTTAGTTTAATGAATTTCACTCAATGTAAGATTTATTCAAGATCAGAAATTTGAATTCAGTCACACACTACTATTTGATATATATATATCGGTTACAGTGGTTTAACTGGAAAAGTTCCTTTTAAAGTCAGGCTTGTAACTTTTATCTTTATTTTACCATGATGATGATGCTATTGTTGCATTGTTTGCATTTCTTTAGGGACACGGTTTTAGTATTGTGATGGGTTCTGCTCTTTTACTTTTTTTCTATCTGCTCTGTTTGTAGACATGCTAATAGAAAATGGATATTTTCTTCTCTCCATGTACTACTTGTGTTTTACTCTGAATTTTAATTGAATCCATCAATGGGAAATACAATGCACTAGCAAGATTGGAGTTATTTGGGACTTTGAAGATTAGTCATTAGATGTTCTTACATTTTTTTTTTCTTTTTTGAATGTGCTAGAGTTCTTTGGGGAGCCAAAAGGGCATCCTCCAACAAAATATTGATTTTAGCCCTCCATTCTGTTGTAGAATCTTCTCAAAATATATATAAAATAATGTGTTGGTTCTGAGAAGCAACAAGACTTAACACTTAACTCTTCACTAAAAAAGTTCCCTTTTTAGATATATATGTAGGCTTCAGTGATGACATATCAATCCCATCTATTGGAATCTCTACAGCTGTGTGGATACCTGGGTCATTGTGTAAAATGTTTTTATCTCATGGTTGTGATATAACTATCTGATCTTTTTTGAATCTTTTATTTGTTGATGGTCTCAACCAACCTGTGGTTTCTTTTAACTTAAAATTATATAATAATGAGTTTCTCCTTTTCTTCAAAATTCACCCTTTGGGTGATCTTTAAGTAATTAACAGTTCTTTTTAATTCTAAGCTGCTTACTAATGAGTGTCTTTCTCTCTCCCACTTCTAAATCTGAAGTTATCTTAAAATTGACTTTATCTTTCCAACTTAATTTTAACACTAGACTTAGATCTTTAGAATTGAACTTTACCTATCTTTTTTTACACATTTACCATCTCTCTCTGTTTTTAACACTTAAAAATTAGATTTAGATAATAAATAATGATAAAAACCTTTTTACATGGAAAATATGAATTTATAAAAAACTTTTCAATATTTATTTCAATGTTTAAAGCTGTGTTATACATACATATATAAAAGCCACATAACTAGTAAAAGCAAAGATTTAAAAAACTATATATTGAATCAATAGATAATTGGCGAAAGCAAATTAAACAATAGAAAACCTAACACTTGTAAGTATTAAAAGTCATAGAATAAATTAGTAATAACAAGTATTAAAAAAATTACTATTAAGAAAGAACAAAATTATAATTTACTAGATATAAATGAAATAGAAAAATTAATAAGTAGACATAGATAACATGATGTACAGAATCTACAATTACAGACAACTATTTATATATGCTTAAAACTTTAACTCTTTGATATAAATGTGTTCAGATGCATAAACCCACTAAATTAAGTCATAATTATGGATATATTAGAAATTTAAAACTGAGAGAATAGTTCCTATTTCCCTATTAAAATTTCATTTTACAGTAAACTGTTAGCAATCCTTTCCATTTTTCATTCTATGCTTAATATATTCATAAACACACCCCTCCTTTAATTCACTTGTCTTAAACCCCTTTAAAATTGTACTTCCTCTATAGATACCTTATCTATCAAACTCCCAATTGAGGAGGGAAAAAATCTCCCCTTCCCTTCTGGAGTCTTTGGGGTTGGTAATGTAGGGTTTGAACTCAATACCCTACAATCGATATATATATAATTCTCAAGGCTAAATGAGTTTGTAAGTCATCATTAAAAACCAGGCAACACTAAGACAATCCCAGTATAAATAACAATCAACAATTTCAAACTGTTGTCAAGACAATGTCCTTTACAAACTGTTGTCAAGGCAACCTCCTTTGGAGTCCCACCTTTATTAATAGTCTAATATACTTATATAAATACTAAAGATGATCAATTTTTAATATCTATATAAGTATATTAATCCATGAAGGTGGAATTCCACCTTTGTTGTTAAAAGGAGATTATCTTGACAACAGTTTGTAAATGATGTTGTCTTGACAACTGTTTGAAATTGTTGATTGTTATTGATATTGGGATGGGCTAGGTGTTAACTGGTTTTTAAAGATATATATATATAGTCTTTTGTGGGCTAAATCGTGTATTATTTTGTTTAAATTTTCAATATATTGATGAAATAACATGCAATTTTGACAATATTAAGATCTGAATGAAGAACTGTTGTATCTTAAGTAAAATCATCAAGAATTTAAACAAAATAATACACGTTTTACCCTCAAAAGACTTTATTTTCATTATATAACCATGAAAACATTGAATATAATATTATATTGTACAATTAATAAGAGATATTTTTATAAATAAAAATCAATAAAAGTATTATCAAAAAAAATCATAAAACAGTCGATTCCCAGGTTTGAACACATCATTCAATACTCATTAACGATAACTCTCTAATGACACATACATATATATTACATATAAAAGATTAAATTTATTATATAGTAACAAAAACTAATCTGTAATTTTTATTCAAACTAGGATTTATATATATCAACGAATTTTTATTTTAATAAATAATGTATTTCAAAAGTGTATTTTTTTAGCCTAAAATTTTAAACATATTTTTATTATATCTAAAAAAATATATAGTAGTATATTATTTTTTAAAAAACAAAAATCATCTGCAGAAAGCAAGCTACAATAGATAAATCAAGTTTTTTATTTGCTGCCACAAACTATTCCTGCTGATTTTAATGGTGAAGATATTTTAAAATTAAAACAAGTGAGAAAATATTGATAGCAATTTAAAGCAATATAAAAAATATCTTATAAGTATAAAAAGTCAGCGTAATAAATATATCTTGCAATAGTATTTATTTTACATTATATATATATTCTTTTATATACTTGTTTATATATCTTTGCTATGTAAATAAACCTTAAATATTAGTGTTACTATAAATAAATTTAATATTTTAAATATATTTTATATACCTGGAATCAAGATATAATATAGGGGATTTGAACTCAGACCTTCAAGCTCTCTTTAGCCATCCACTCTATTTCATACAACCGTTGCACATTATAACACACATGTAAAAAACATAAATGACTGAAGCTTGTACATTAAAGTGTGAAGATTAGTTATCTTAATATAAACCGAGCTCTGATTGTACATATGTGTGGGAGAGGATGATCTGGACCAACTGATGAGTGCTGGTTCAGCACAAAGAACGTGTATTAAAGATCATTTATCTTTTTCATATGTGTGTTCTCAAGGGTATAAGTTATATGAGATCGAGTGGAAGATGAAAGAAACTTTAAGAAATTTTTTATGCATTATTTCAATTAAAAGCATTATCAAACAATAAGAGATGATAGTCAAGGTTATCTTCATTAGATGTATGTTTTCTTCAGATCATTTAATAAAAACTATATATATATATATATATATATATCTATATATATATATATATATATATATAGTTTTTGCATAAGCATCCAATATATATATATATATATATATATATTGTAATGGATGCTTCAAAACACCATTACAAAATGGAAGTTCTATAGGGGTGAAGAAAACAAAATAATTTTTTTTATAAGATTTTGTTTGTAAAACTTGATTAAAAGTTTTTTTTTTTTTTTTTAATGCTTGTACAAATATATATGTATGTATGTGGGAATTGTATTTTAACCCACAGCTATATTTGGTTTTTAATTTTGGAAAAAAAAGAGAAAACAAAGACTAATTTATTTTTTTTAATTTATGTAAATGTAAATTGTATAAATAAATTGCTTTTCAGATTTGGGATTAGATTGATAAGAATAATTAGAAAGAAAGAAAACAAAAAGAAAAGAATTTTTCATTAGTTAATTCCTAGATCTGTAAAGGGAAATTTATTTCGTTAATTAGATAACTATTGTTATCTAGATAGAGAATTTTATAAATTTTAATTAAAAAGAAAAAGTTTTGTAATTGGTGGAGATATGATTCAGCTATAAAAGGCTTAATCAGGCCATTGGATTATCTTTTCACTAACTCTGAGATACTTCCACTAATTCTGAGAGATACTTGCACAAACTATTCCTGCCAAAAATACTTGGAAAGAACAATTCCAGCATATTCTGAAAGCTGATTCGGTAATTATTCTACCTAGAATGAACATTAAACCTACCGTAGATATATTTTCCTCTACCATGATGTGCTAAGCTTTTTGCCAGGACAGATTCATGCTTCCTGTGTTTCCATTAACTGCCTATAATGCCATAAGAACTGGCTACAAAGAAACCACTAACCAACTCGCCTAAGCCTAACGTCAGGAAATCCAGATTAAAGGATAATATTCAAGAAGTCTAGTGCACTAGGGTTTAACTAAATTATTAAGGTACCTTATGTTCCACAATTTAAATAATTTTGTTGTCTTAGATTTGTTTTCTTTTTTAAAGATAAATGTTTTTCAAGTTGTATTTTATGTAATTCGGTTTCTGTGTGCTTGATATTTTTTTTTCCCTTTTTAATGAGTGCTAGTTTCAAATCTATTATTGTCCATCCTATTTAAGTCTTAGTAAGTAAAATAGTATAGTTTTATTTATAATCTTGAATTCCTTTTTATTATAGAAAGCTGTCTGGATATTACAGACTATTTTAATCAACTTCTAGCTCATGACCCATTTTATTATTAGTTCTACTTATGTTGAGAAACCATAATTATTTATAATAGACTATTATGAAATATAATAGTTTTTAGTTTTATTTCTTCAAGCTTCCAATTCATTTATTAGGGGCACATACGCTCATTTTAACCCTCTCAATAGGTAGATCGTGAGCTCCTAGCCTGTCTCACTCAGAGGGAGGTCAATTGATTGAAAGTAATAATTTTCAACACTCTTTTTATTATTATTAATGTTTTGGAAGTTACCTTTGCATTTCTTCTGTTTTGACATAAGCTTACATAAATCTCAAATACGGAGATCCAGCCTTTTCCTAACTATGAGTTATAAGCAGGAATCTAACCTCCCTTTTCTTATGTGAGATCACTGTATACTTACTAATACTTCTGCCACTGACAGTATTTGGCACTCTTTCACGCACAGGGAATCGCTCTCTAAGCCATATAAAATATTTTAGTTTAATTTTGATGAATGTACGAATAGTACATTTTAAGTGTGTTTTAAAGCTTATTATTTAGAATGTTTATTTAATCATACCCATAATAAAATTATTTATTCTTTTTTTACTTGGCTGATTTTGTTTTATGTTGCTATCTTTCCAACTTTCTAAACAAAACATAAGATCTCAATTGCTTGATTGAGCTAGTCCAGTGCATTCGGGTTTGTATATCCTGTCCACCCTTAAAATAAATGTCTAGTTCCGAATTTTGAACTAGTGGCGCCCTTGTGGTCAGTATATGTGAATCCTAAAGCTTTTGTCTGGTCCAATATATATATATATATATATATAAGATAGAAGAACATATAACATTAAATACTAGCAAAATAGCAAATTTATACTTAAATTTTCTCAGGATCATAGTTTTATCTACTAAATAAATAGACCTTCTCAAGTGAAAATCATATAACATGCACACACATAAGTCCTGTTTTTATAAAACTGAGCCCTGTTTTAAAATATATATACATACAATATATATATAATAAAAAATTGCATAACATTGCAAACTACTCAAAAACAAAATTTTACTAAAATTCTTTCATGACAATAGTTTCATTTATTAACAAATAGACCTTTTCAAGTAAATTCAACTAGATATAGACAACATATATATACAAAACAAAATTGCCTTCCCATAATTCACTTCAAAAACAAACTTCCTTTAACATTTCTTGAAGACATACTTCGATGATACAGAAAGTTGGTTTTTACAGTGAATTATGGGAAGGCTATTTCGTTTTGCATATATAATTGCGTGATTTTTACTTCTTGAATCTGAGACCATCAATCTCCTGAAGACAACCTTTGATATTACCAGAAATGGATTTTTGAAGTGAATTATGGGAAGGCTATTTTGTTTTATATATATATATATGTTTTATGTACCTTTTAAATGTCACTTAAAAAAATCTATTTGTTAATAGATGAAATTATGGTCATGGAAGAATTTTAGTAAAATTTTGTTTTTTGTCTTGTACTGTGATGTCATATGACTTTCTATTTATTTATCATTATTAGTATATAGTATTTAAGTATGTATATTAGTGTGTTATATTTAGTTGAATTTCACTTGAGAAAGACTATCTGTTAATATTTAGTGTTATATATTTAGTATTTTAATTTATTATTGCTAGTATAGTGTTAAATAGTATTTAATTATATATATATATATGTTATGTGGTAGTACGATTAATATTAATAAAAAATACGTGTGAAACTGTGTCTACTCCAGAAGTTAAAAGTGTTAAATAATTACATGTGAAAGTAAATGAGTTGTTTAAATTAAAACGAAAATTAGAAATTACAAATGGTTTTTCATATAGATATTTTATAAAAAGCAAGGTGTAAAACAAGATGGAAGATCCGAATAAATAATTAATTAAATGAAGGATTAAAAATGTAAAGAACAATTTAATTAAGGTTCAGAAATAATACTAGAATACTTTTGCAATTAAAATTGTTAAGGAATAAACAATAGAACAAAAAGAGATACAATCTAGCGGGAAAAAAGCAAGTTAGCATCAGTCCTGTTTTTCTGAGAGACTTACGTGTAGCGTGAATTTCGGAACAGGACCAACGATGGGAGGAGAACCAGATGAAGGTAATAAAGACCGACCTAGGGTAATTATACAGACTATACCTGTCTTATTATTATTTTTGTAAGCCTTATAGGCGCTAGTAAACTACTTATAATCCTGTTTATAAATGCTTGTTAATTTTTATACTAATAAAATCTTGTATCCGTTAGGTGAGATATCTTAATTTCATGCAAGAGAGTAATAGTTACTTGAATTGGATGTGTTTGTTTATTTCTCGTAAGTCACATTAAATCAAGTACAACACAATTTTGGTGCAGTCAGGAGAAAACCTGTTTTCAAGCTTATGAAAGAAGTACACCGAACATAATTTAGAAGTCGGTGAGCTATTAAAGAATTAAAATGTCGATAGGACAAGCTAATATATCGGAATTTGGGATAGATAATCCGCACGAATGGCCCTTTTATGTGCTTCAATTACAAAATTATTTTAAGTTAAATAATATTATTGAAAATGACAGGAAAGTAGCAGCGTTATTATGTTTGTCAGGTAGAAAGGTTATTGAAATAGTAAGCAAATTGTATAATGGTCAAGTTACAGATAGTAGTAACTACGATGAGCTGGTTCAAAGACTAACAGATTATTTTAGCCCAAGACCATCCAAGTATTTAGCTAGGTTAAAATTGAGGAACCGCAAATGAGATAAACTGGAATCAATTAAAGAATATGATATTGTTCTACACCAATTAGCAAAGAATTGTGAATATGGCGACTTTGTGGAACAAATTCTTATTGATCAGTTATTATGGGGAATGAAGGACAATAAATTGCATCAATCATTATTAATTGAAACTCAGATAACATATGAAAATGCTATTCAAAAGGGAATAGTATACGAATCAGTGGTAGAACAAGCTTTAGCTTTTTCAAATAGAACAGAGGAAAACTCTAGGAATAATATTTTTAAAATAGAGAGAAAGTATAAGGATTATACTAAAGAAGGGGAAAGTTTCGAAATAAAATGTTTTTGTTGTAGAAAAGTAGGTCATTTGTCTAAAAGCTGCAAATGGAGGAACAAAAAATGTTATAACTGTGGGGGCAAAGGTCATTTAGCAGAAGTGTGCAAAGAACCTAAACGAAAACCTGATTATGGTAAAGATCAGAAACAGTGGAAAACAGTAATTAAAAGAAATATCTTAAAAAATGAGCAGGATCAATTAATGCTAGAGATTAAGTTAAGTAACAAAAGAGTACAAATGGAAATAGATAGTGGCTCCGGAATTTTTTTAATATCCATGAAAAAGTGGAAGGAAATATCCACAGAGAGCCCTCAGATTAAAATACAGAAAGCTAACATTAATGTTAGAGATGTAAACGGGAACCCGATCAAGTTAATTGGGAAATCTGAAGTAATAGTTGGTTTTAAAAATAAAAACTACAAATTACCTATATATATAGTAGATAAATATATTAATCCATTAATAAGAAGAAACTGGTTTAAAGACTTAGGCATTAAAATTAATATAGTTAAAAAGGTCTCGGTTAAAAAAGAAATGATAGAGTTATATCCGAATTTATTTACCGAAGATTTAGGTTTGATAAAGTCAAAGCCTATTGACTTGCACTTAAATGAAAATGCTAAACCAATTATTTGTAAACCGAGAAAAATACCATTTGCCCAAAGGCAGATAGTAGAGGAAAAAATAGAAGTGTTAGTTAAAAAAGACGTTTTATCCCCAATTGAGGAGGCAGATTGGGCCATGCCAATTGTTGTGTTAACAAAACCAGACGGAAAAATTAGGCTGTGTGGAGATTATAGAACAACAGTAAATAAGTATCTTAATAAAGGTGCTCACCCAGTGCTGAATGTACGTGAGATTCTCAGTAATCTAGCAAAAAAATTTGCGAAATTGGATTTAAATTCAGCATATCACCAACTAAATGTTACAGATGATACAGCTCGGTTATTAGCAATTATGACCCCTTTTGGACTATTCAAATGTAATCATCTCCCTTTTGGAATTACATCAGCTCCAAACATATTTCAAGCAAAAATAAATTCAATATTACAAGGCTTGGAAGGAGTGACACCATATTATGACAACATTTTGATTACTGCGATGTCACCAGAGAAATTAAGAAGTAAAATTCGAGAAGTGTGCGAGAAACTAAATAACGCAGGAGTAAAATTAAATGTTAAAAAATGCATTTGGGAAACTGAAGAATTAGAGTTTTTAGGCCATCTTATTTCAAAAAAAGGGAAAAGTCCGTTAACTGATAAAATTAGGGCAGTCAAAGATGTTCCAAGCCCAATAAATGTCAAACAACTTCAAGCTTTTCTAGGTTTGATTAATTTTTTCGAACCTTTTCTAAAGAACAAAGCGATGGTTGCAACTCTTCTATATGAACTGCTACGCAAAGATCAGAAATGGATTTGGAATACCAAACATGAAGAAGTGTTTGAAGCAGTTAAGGAATTGTTAACCTCTAGTAGCTTATTAGTGCATTTTGATAGCAACAAAGACATCACTATTACTACAGATGCATCGCAATACGGAATCAGAGTAGTTTTAGTGCATCAAATAGATGGTCATCAACGTCTTGTAGCTTACGCTTCTCAAACTTTGTCTAAAGCTGAAAAAAATTATAGTCAGCTGGACAAAAAAGCTTTGGCAGTTATGTTTGCTGTGAAAAAATTTCACCAGTTTATTTATGGACGAAAATTTGAATTAGTAACAGATCACAAACCTTTGTTAGGGATTATAGGAAAAGATCATCTGATGCCAGAGCATTTAAGTCCACGCATGCTCAGATGGGCTAATATACTTACTGCTTACGATTTCAATCTAAAATATCAAAAAGGAAAGATAATTTCTCATGCGGATGCTCTATCCAAAGTACCCGGAAATAATGACAACTATGAAACTGATATGGAAGTTAATCATATTGACAATATAAAATCACAAGTCATAAATAGTAAAGTAGTTCAGACATGAACAAATGAAAATGATGGGTATGCATTGCTTAAGAAATGGATAAGCAAAGGTTGGCCTAATAAAAAACCTGAAAATTTAGCAATGGGGTTTTGGGTCAATAGAGACCAATTGTCGGTCTGTAAAGGGTGTATTAATATGGGAGACAGAGTACTTATACCTCCTATAGGGAGAATGAAAGTTCTAGAACTTTTGCATCAGGGGCACCCAGGCATTGTGCGAGCTAAAGCTCTAGCTCGGAGTTATGTTTGGTGGCCGCAGATAAATAATGATATTGAAAAGTATATTAAGAAATGTGATAAATGTAAGTCTGAAATAGCTCTGCCGAATAAACAATATTCTTCTTGGCCTAAACCAATATATCCATGGCAAAGACTGCATATAGACCATGCGGATCCAAAGAGGAAAGAAATTATTTAATTTTAATCGATGCTTTCTCTAAATGGATAGAATGTCATGAGGTTAAAAATATGAGTGCAAATGAAACAATAAAATGTTTAACAGACATATTTTATATACATGGATTTCCACAGGTAATCGTCTCAGACAACGGAACTGGATTTGTGAGTGAAGAACTAAAAATACAATTTGAGAAATGGCACATCAAACATGTATTTACAGCCCCTTACCACCCTGAATCAAATGGTTTGGTGGAAAATGCAGTAGGGCAAGTGAAGAAATATTTACGAAAAAACAAAAATATGGATATGAAAAACGTCTTACAGGAATTCATGATGTATCAACATATAACTCCATCAACAACGACTGGAAAATCGCCAGCTGAAATGTTATTCGGTCGGAAAATACGAACTAATTTAGATTTTTTGTGACCTGATACACATGTATATAAATATAATCAAGACCCAGTGAAATACTTTAACATTGGAGACACCGTAATATTCAGAGATATACTATGTAAAGAATGGGTTAATGGAAAAATTGAACGGGCACGATCAAAGCAAATTTATGATATTAAAGACGAAAACAGAATTATATATAAGCATCACAAAAATCATATTCGTAAAAGTGAAGATGACATACAACTAGATATGTTCCAGCAGTTTCATCATGCAAATGAAAAGAATTTAGATAAACAGATGTTACTGACCGACATCCAAGAGGATGCGGTAGAAGAGGATAAAATACACACCAGACCAATACGATGTAAATGAAGACCTTTGTACTTAAAAGAATATGTATAAGACGGATAAACCGTAACTTCTGGAGTGGGGGAGGAATTGTTATGTGGTAGTACGATTAATATTAATAAAAAATATGTTTGAAACTGTGTGTACTCCAGAAGTTAAAAGTGTTAAATAATTACATGTGAAAGTAAACGAGTTGTTTAAATTAAAACGAAAATTAGAAATTACAAATGGTTTTTCATATATATATTTTATAAAAAGCAAGGTGTAAAATAAGATGGAAGATCCGAATAAATAATTAATTAAATGAAGGATTAAAAATGTAAAGAACAATCTAATTAATTGGTTCAGAAATAATCCCAGAATACTTTTGCAGTTAAAATTGTTAAGGAATAAACAATAGAACAAAAACAGATACAATCTAGCGGGAAAAAAGCGAGTTAGCATCAGTCCTGTTTTTCTGAGAGACTTATGTGTAGCGTGAATTTTGGAACAGGACCAACGATGGGAGGAGAACCAGATATTCGGGTCTGAAGGTAATGAAGACTGACCTAGGGTAATTATACAGACTATACCTGTCTTATTATTATTTTTGTAAGCCTTACAGGCGCTAGTAAACTACTTATAATCCTGTTTATAAATGCTTGTTAATTTTTATACTAATAAAATTTTGTATCCGTTAAGTGATATATCTTAATTTCATGCAAGAGAGTAATAGTTACTTGAATTGGATGTGTTTGATTATTTCTCGTAAGTTACATTAAATCAAGTACATCACA